>OZ029916.1:32490726-32708226 GCA_964023275.1 Norana najaformis | reverse complement strand
AGCCGCCCGTTTTCCAGGGATTCAGCGTCTCGGAGTTTCTGGCATACTCGATCTGCCCCGTTCAGATCAGCTACGCGTCCTGTCCCAACGCCTGCGACTGCAGGTTCGACGTCCGCGGAAAGGGCAATCGGTACATAAACTGCTCGAGGCGCCACCTACTGGCGTTTCCAGATTTTGAGTCGATTTACTTTAACGCCGTTGATCTATCGTACAACGACCTAACGGAAATTCCGTCGGACTACTTCCGTTCCGCCGGTCACGTGGTCTACCTCGATCTGTCGCACAACAACCTGAGGACTCTTCCGGGGGACGCCCTGCTGCAGATGTCTTCCCTAAAACACCTCTTCCTGCACCAGAACGATCTTCGGTATCTCCCCGCGGAAATTTCGCGTTTGCCCCACCTCAAGTTCCTGAGCATTCAGGGCAATCCGTTGTCCTGCGATTGCCGTCACGCATCGCTGAATCTCGTCATTACCAAACTTCGCGGCGCAGTGTCCGACCTCCGACACGCCCGCTGCGCCGATGGACGCTACCTGTGGCGGCTGAACCTCACCCAGACGCTAGACTGCTCGCTGGGACTACCCGCCCTCAGCGGAAGCGGCCTGGGGTCGAGAGTTCAGGGTGTACTGCTCGCCGTGGGCGTCCTTGCTCTGGTTGCTTCTGTCGCTGTTCTAATTGTGACAAGACTGAGAGCAAACACATCGGGTAGGTCAAGAGGAACCTGGAGAAAGATTGAGAACCAAGATGACCTTATCAAACAAGACGTCTTCATCTCGTACAGCGACGCAGATGAAGCGTGGGTAACCGGAACACTTCTGGAAATCATCTGGAACGAGTCCAGTCAATACAGCGTCTCTCTCCAGATGCAGCAACAGCAACTGGAAGACTACTGTGGCTCTAGTCTTCACCTGGAATCGGACACCGTCCGCAGACACATCGACAACAGCAAGGTCACGATCGTCGTTCTTTCCAGGCGGTTCCTGAAGAACGTCTGGGCCGTCGACTCGTACCGCTCCACGGTCCTCGAAAAGCTCGAATCTCAGCGACACCAGTTCATATTCGTCTACCTAGAACAGGTGGACGTGGAGGAACAGGACCGTGATCTGCACGGCTTCCTTCCAGAGGACAAAACTCTGAAGGTGGCCGATCCGTTGTTCGCTGAGAAGCTGATCTATCATCTGCCTCCGCCGCTAAAGACCTCGCGGAACAGCATTAACCCCTCCGACCCTAGTAGGGGTCTTCTCGTTGAACTAACGGACGAAATCTCGCCAGAGTATCACAGCGAGAAATACTGATGGAACCGAACGGAATACTAACCGTTATGAATACTAACAGACAGGTCCGGCCTTAGGGCAAGGCGAACGAGGCAACCGCCTTGGGCCCCGCGCTTTCAGGGGCCCCGCGCTTCTGACTAAACATTTTTTACTACTTTTTTGTTTTTTAACCAATAGTATTAAGAAAACTTTATAATGAATGAATTATTTATTTTCTTTGGGAATTTGTTTATATTGCAGGAAAAATAGCGTAGTAATAAATTACCTCCCAATGCCGTAGATTTAAAACTATTATCATTAAGAATACGCTATAAAAATTTACACTGTCATATAACAGCAGGAAGACAGCGTTGTTTTAATACGTCATTTTCATGGTCTGCTGTCTGCATGCAGCTTGCTTTTGCTTCAGAGGGGGTAAACAAGATATATCTTAATATCTAGAATAGCTAAAATATTGCAATGTTCAATTGCACAGAACTGCACAGTCTGCTCTGTTAATTCCTGTGAAACCATTTTTTTATTTTCAACCCCGTATAGTGTATAGGAATTTCTTCCAATACAAAGTTCACGTGTATTATATTTGTATACTATATTACTTTGTCGTAATCGTAATCTTAATCGTAATTCCGAGATTTCTACAGCGCCCAACGAAAGTCACGTCGCGGGGACCAGCTTATTCACAGGCGCTCAGTCAAAACAAAATCGATAGGCAAAAGGGTTCGGTTCCAGGTCAAGATCCAAAAGTCTGTGACATTAAACATTTTATCCTTTTATTTCAAACTGGCACTGACTGTTCTATTAATAAAGGGTCTTGATGGTTTTATGCTTGCCGAGGAGTTGCAGTCATTGAGTTCCATAATTCCTGCAGTCACCTACAACGATCCCGTTAAGATTTTGCAGTTTCTTTCAATAAACAAGCGATATAGTGACTTTCCTAATACACACATTGCACTTCGAATACTTATGACTGTTCTGTCACCGTGGCTTTTGGAGAAAGAAGCTTTTCGAAGCTAAAACTTATCAAAACCTACATGCTTCAAAAACGGCTCACTAACTTGGCTATTTTGTCATTTAAGAATGATGTTGCTAACGATCTTGACTAAAATGAACTCATTGCGGATTTTGCATCCATCGAAGCTCGCCAGATTTGCTTGTGAGCAGTAAAAAACATGTTAGAAGTAGAAGATACAACCCACGATAGTGTCTATATACAGATAAACAAACTTTCAATTAGCATACCAAAATATTTTAATTACTACTAACATCTTTTTTGAGTTTTCAGATATTCAATTAAATGAATAAAACTGTAATTATTGCTCTCGTGTAAAAATTTTAGTACTTGACTTTTGAGGCTGATTTACATTTTGTAAAATTGTATTCAATAACCAATTTAATTTGGATTTCGCATTATTTTAATATATGTCGAAATGCAATTTTTTTGCATGGGTCCCGCTCATCGCTTGCTGCCTCGGGCCCCGCATACTTTAGGGCCAGGGCTGCTAACAGAACTACTATGTCGCGGACTCTATCGTGATTACTAATTTTGTCAAGGATCCAATTTATATTTATTTTAATTTTATTAAAGCATTAAAGCACTTATAACGCGTGCAGTCATTACATCTGAATCTGAGGCACGGGAATAGAATGTGCTCAGTTGGACTGTCACGTGAAGAGAACTGTGGGCTATCTATCGTATAGCCTCCCCATCAGAGAGAAGAGATAGACAGATATACAGACAGACAGAGACAGGCAGACAGACAGATAGACAGAGAAACGCTTGATGTGTGGTCTCTTTTCTATGCGTTTCCTAGCTTCATTGTATCCGTGCATTTCTGCATTAAATTTTGTCTTGGTTTCCCTTTGAATTTCTATGTGCATGCACCTGTAGGCCTATTTACTGGTATTCGTCAATTGCATTTTCATTTATGGCAATCAAGTATAATGGGTTTGAAAATTGAAAATGACAATTTTAAGCTAAGTGTTTTGCTATTGTGATGAATACCACAGTTTGATTTCCCTAATAGTTCTACTTGATATAAACTTTATTCAAAGTTTCCTCTCTTGAAAACCGATATTTATTCTTAATATTTCTCTTCCAAAAATAGTACTATTTTCCGTAGTTTCGACTTTTCTTTCACACTCTTCTGTAATCTGTAGCTTAATTCTCTTCTGAAGCACCTATCGCATACAAGAAACCTATTGCTACCCTGCAGATTCGATTTCAGCGAATACACCAACAAGAGCGAGCTACTGCTGTTCACACTTGAGAAATTGCCAATGAAGTTTGCACACAGAAGCCTGGATTTCTCATCACTGACTAAGCCGTACTGAATTAGCCAATCTCCTGGTTCTATTCGAAAGCCAGTATAAACCCCTCAGTCTCCTCAGTCATTAGCTGCGTTCTTTGTCCTCTGTTCCTACAGAGACCGGTTCCCAGAATGCATCGTTGATTCTGATCTCCACTATAATGATTATTTTGGCCGCTAAATTTCCTAGTCCCCAATCGCTTGCAAGATTCCTGTAAAGTACTGGAGATTGTACAGAACTATACACAGAGAGATATATGGTCTCCTGTAAAGTATTGGAGATTGTACAGAACTATACACAGAGAGATATATGGTCTCTTTTCCATACGTTTGTAGAAGCGTTAACTAGTTTCATTGTATCCGTGTGTGAAAGAGCATGAAAGCAACGTCGACCCTGAGGAAAAAGTGGTACTCAACTACTCGGCCACTCAGGATCTCCTGTTTGTCCTTCGAATGTGAACCGCTACTGCCCAGTCCAGAAGCTTTGCCTACGTTGGTTCCACTTGCTGGAATCGTCTCCCTCGAGAATTGCGACTTCAGCTCCTTTCTCTCCCCCTCTCAGTGTTCCGCAGGCGCCTGAAGACTGGACTGTTTAACAGTGATTTTACTTTTTCGGGTCGGAAGCACCTCTGTTGAGTTTATCCTCTAAGAGGCGCTTAATAAATCTTAAATTACAATTACAATAAATATACCTACATTGATTGCTCTATGTTATATTACATATGTATCCATGGATTTACTGTATACACAATGTTTTATACAATATAGGTCTTATATTCACAACGCAGACTATAGCATAGGCCCACGGATAAAAATCCTACTCAAAGCTACATGTACCCATAGTATGCTGGCTTAGGCATAATATGCTTAAATTAGCGTCAACTCGACGCACAGCTATCTGAAATGCGTAAGGCATTACGCTACACTGTACTTTTGCCATGATATATTCTTGTATGATTTGCCAAATTTTACTTGGTTTATTGTCCTTTAAACTTCATACTTGCAGTCGAGGCATGCTTTCCGCTAACTAAGCTGCTACAAGAGCAACAGGTACCTTACTTGTGTTTAAAGGACGCCCATACATATAAACTTCACCGACATTTTATATGATATACATACATACATATATATATATGTACATGTAGTTCTATGTATTGTCCATAAACGTCAGCATGGCGCTATAATAAAACGGTTATACCAGGTATATTACTAATCATTGGCAAACTGAGCGACGTATACGATGCTTATTGCCTTCAAATCCTTATTTTCGTATTATTTCCGAAACTTGCCGCGAAGATTTGCCACTCCGTGTGCACTGGCCTCCGATAACCTTCTCATAAAAACCGAACGCCAACGGGGACTTTGCGTACGCCATACGCCATAAATCAGCCATTTTGTTCCTGTTCCGAATGCAAATGGCGGAAGCCGAAGAAGCATCATGGGAAAAGGATGGCGTTCGGCAGAGATAATATATAACGGACGGAGGTATGCACATGGGAAGATAGGAGAACAAGTTCCAATAGATCGAGCGAGTCCGGAGTGAGAAAGGAATCACAGGACAAGTCACGAATGAACGCAAGGCATGACCGCCTATCCATGCTGGCCTATAATCATGAATAACACCGCTTAACAAGATCGAGGGAAGTGATCGGCGTAATCAAGATAAGTGCTTGACACGGTCACAACGGATTTCTGCAAGCAGCAAATAACGCATATGGCTGATTTGGGAATAAAATCATAAATAAATTAATTAATTACTGAGTAATAAGTATATTGATAAATTGATAAATGCATTGACTAAGTAAATTGCGAAATAAATAAATGAAATAAATAAATTAATAAAATTAATAAATAAAAATTCAACATAAAGCAAACACACAACATGCAGAGGCATAGTACTTAAGTACTGAAGATACATCATATGTTATGCAATGCGCATTTAGTATGCATTGCAATATGTAGCTCATCCCAATTGCTAAGATGGATTTCCCTCAAGATCCATTGCTATAGTCTGGCGGTGGAAGAACATTAGCAAAAGACTCTAGTACGTGATGTGCAAGGGCGGATCTAAGATTTGAAGTTAGGGGGTCAAGTAATAGCAGGGCTTAGGGCGTAGGCCCTAATGAGGAAACAAATATAGGAAAAACCGGAGTTCGCCAAGTTGTCCAGATTCAACCACTGATGCGATTTATACGTGATGTATTGTAATGCGCATGTTACATTTATGTAGCGCCACTACAAGGAAATTGCATACGATGTATAGGTTCCATATCATTTCAGATTATATTATTTTGCAGTTTGCGAGGACGGGGCAGCTGACAACCGTCTTGCACTTGGCGACCTGACTGACGTTTTTCTTAGTAGGCCTACATGTTTATAGAGATCTCGAATCGTATCAAAGACAATTGACTTAACGCTATTTTATCATTAGCTTAAGCTTCAAACGTCGCTATGACTTCCCCCTTAACGTCAAATCCTGGCTGCCCTCCTGAATATACCTGTGCTCGTTTGAACAACAAGTCGGCCACACATATGCCTTTTTACACGAAATTTCTTTATCTACAGTATATGGTCGTTTCTGTTTCTCGACGCTGGGTCATAACGAAGATGATTTGCGTCGCCCTCCTCCTCTATCCAGGCTTCGTAATGGCACCACCACATTACGGCAGCGGCGGAGTTATTATGTGCTATGCGAAGGCCGTCTAAGGCCTCACTGCTTATATGTACTGCTACAGGAAGGCCTATAAGGCGCTCTGTGCACACAGCGCACTAACGCACGCGTAGGCTGGAAGGCCTACGGTTAACAGGCGGAGGCGATGGATCTGAAGCTTCCCACAGGCAGCCGAGCGCAGCGATTGAAGCCTTTGCTGGCTAGACATGTACCCTACATATTTATATAACAATCGGGTATGTATCCCTTGTATAATTTTGCCACAGCAATTGATCGATCGCGTAGTAGCAGATCAAATTTCCTTGACCCGATTTGTCTACCCGCGTGGGTCTGTTCCTGATACCGCGGGTGGAGGGGATGATGGAATGCAGCCACGTTCGTTGCCGTCCTTTAATTCGCGTCCTGCGTCGATCCCACAACACTGAAATCCACGGTTGCGATCTCCTCCTCCTCCTTCTCTTCCTCCTCCTCCGCCTCCTTCTCTTCCTCCTTCTCTTCTTCCTCCTTCTCCTTTTCCTCCTCCTTCGCCTCTTTCTCTTCCTCCTCTTCCTCCTCCTTTTTCTCCTCCTCCTCTTTATCTTCCTCCTCTGCCTCCTTCTCTTCTTCTTCCTCCTCCTCCTCCTTCTCCCTTTTCTCTTCCTCCTCCTCCGCCTCCTTCTCTTCCTCCTTCTCTTCCTCCTCCTCTGCCTCCTTCTCTTCCTCCTTCTCTTCCTCCTTCTCCTCCTCGAACGCCACTCCTGCATGTCTGAGCCCAAAATCAATGTTTATTCACTGGGTCGTCCGAAATGGAACGACGACTACTCGAAGCCAATGTAATTGGATTTATACATCAGAGGAGTGGTAAACCCTATCGACACCTTTCTCCGTCAACCGGCACTTCCTCCCCATCCCATCCTCACCCCAAATACCTGGCTATTAATTGCGGCCAAGTGGATGCTGCACGTTGCGGGAACAAATGGGTAATCGACACCGGATGTAGAGTGTAAACAAATAGGGCGGCCTGATGAAAGGTTCACCGGAAGTAGTTCTGGGAAAGTCTATATCTATTCTAATTTAATGACTTTTATAGCATCATTATTTTAATAGAAAAGACAGCATTCAGTGGCAGGGATGTTGCCTCGGTCTTGACGTCTCAGGCCTTTCACTCAAAACTCAAAACATTCCTCTTTCACAGATCGTGCCCTAACACCCCTTCTTCCCTTTATCTCTCTCTCCTCTCCAACCCCAAACACCACCCCAGTAGCTGCCACGCTTTCTCTCCGTATGACTTTTAGATCTTGACCTGGAACCGAACCCTTTTGCCTATCGATTTTGTTTTGACTGAGCGCCTGTGAATAAGCTGGTCCCCGCGGTGCGGCTTTCGTTGGGCGCTGTAGAAATCTCGAAATTACGATTACGATTACGAGACGATCTCGAGACGTACCTAACGTCTTGACTCGGTCTTGTCTTGAGCAGATTTTCCAACGACTGGGTCTCATCTCGGGCAGAAAAGTCTGGTCTCCTCTCGACCTCATCTGTTGGGGTTTCCAGGGCAAGTTCCGATGCTAAATGTCTGCAACAGGTTGAGAAATCGCAGTGCTGCTAGTTGGTACTACCACCGGTAGAGTATGTAAAACTTATCATAGATAAGTTTAACACGTACGGCGCCGTCATAACAACTAAACCAGTTTATTGAACAGGAAAGTTCAGAACAGAAATGACTTGTCCCTGTTAATGTTGGGTAAGGATCGATGCCGCTGTTAGGACTGCTTGAAAGGTCCTTTGCGTACAACATTCGCTCGGCAGGTTTTATAATCGATATAGCCGACGGTTGATTACCACATGCGCACATCGCATTGTAGGGTTTACTCTGGCCGTATTCGAATTACGATGAATTCGAGTACACACCAAACAACTATATATAAATATATGTATGTATGTATGTAATAATTAGCAACTTCTAATGCGCCGGTGTCTAATGCACAAGGCATCAACGGATGGCACAATGTGCTCCCAACATTAAGAGGGACAAGCATGTATGTATGTATGTATGTATGTATGTATGTATGTATGTATGTATGTATGTATGTATGTATGTATGTATGTGTGTGTATGTATATATATAATTCTAATTCACGTGTACCATATGGACGGTACCAGAAACATAGTTTATGAGTTATACCAGTTTGCTACTTCTGTTTAACAAAAGGACAGGTTAGGCCTAACCTGCTAGTCACTTAGGAAACACGCCAGATGCGCCACCTAGTAACCGTCAAACGTTAACGATTCTTAAGAAGGCTAGCGGTCCCTTAAGCTAACCCAGAGAGGCAGCCATGGATATGCATGAAGTGTTGGCGACTTCAGTTTACTTAACTTTGGCTTATGAAGGTGGGTGGCCGTTCCTCTCCCTCGCTGCCTGATGTTCCCAGCAGGGACGTAGCAATAGACTGTGCAGGTTGTGCAAAGCACAAGGGCCCACTAGGCCAGGGCCCGTCTGGGTCCCCAAGGGCCAAGGCCAAGTTGCTCAATTACGTAAAGCAAAATAGCCAAAGTTCAGTTTGCACAAGGGCCCTCGGAAGGCTAGCTACGCCACTGGTTTACAGTCACTGAATTAATTTTGTATCCGTCCGCCGGGAGCAAAAAAGGACAAAATATTTATAGACATATTTTGCCCTGGCTGGGATTTCATCCTCCGAGCTTTGGGTTGCCATTCCAGCACCCTAACCCGTAGATTTACTCTGCACTAACGTAATCCATACCCTCACCCCGTGCTGTTTTCCGATGTCTGCTATCCTATGCTAATATCGTGAGGCAATTTGTCAACACGTGGCGTATTGAAATAGAGGTTCCTAATCCCGCGTCCAAAAGACGCGGAACATCAATGGTTGTCCTTTCAGAGAACGACATCACTTCGCGGCTCCGAATCCGTATCTTCGGTCGAATTTTTAGTCCGATACGCCGAGCCTTAAGCGATCATTCAACATTAAGGCTAAGGTCGAAATGCGCAAGCATAGGAATCAAACAGCCCAGCCAAAACAGATAAAATGCAAGCGATGGCCGATCTAGAAGGGGCCACGTGTGCCATGGTTCATCCCATCTGAACTTAGGGGAGTGGCATGGCTCTCGATCTGGATACACTCTTGCACACATGCTTTGCTCTTTGCGCTGGGTTAATTTGTAAACTTCGATAGAGGGAGGAGCGGTTCTGGATCGGCCCTTGATGGCAACGCAGGTTGAACTCACACGTTGGGACGGTGTTGAACAACACTGGTCCAGCAATGTCCTCTTGCGTGTATGTGTGTGTCAGTGTGTTTGTGTGTGTTTGTGTGTGATTGTGTGCGTGTGTGTTTGCGTGTGCGTGTGCTGACTGGGAAGGGCTGTATGATAAAAAGGTATGATTTGTAGTCGGAAGCAGTTGGGTAAGACCTCTGGTTACGAGGTAAATGGATAGGAAAATGGGGATAGGCAGAACCAATGGCAACGGGGTTGGTTTTCCCTCCTTTCCCAAAATAGTCCCGCCCCACAACGAGCCATCTGAGAATACGCCGGGTAGATTCTGAGTAAATCAGTGAGCATTCTAGATGCAAGCGACTCGAGAACACTACAGGGCACGGGCATCTATGTCGCCAGAAAGTACTACACTCGGAGTATAACTCGGTGTACCGGGAGTAGACATGGAGTGCATCCTGGCAATTCCATTTTTGAATCCTGTGGTCTTTGGTTCCAGAGGCTCCAGGTTCTTGAAGTAATTTCCCTCTGAACCTAACAAGCTCTAGACTATGCTTAGTCCTTGTTCCAATCAGCTAACCAATCGCTATACATGCAATTCTAATGCTACTATTATACTAAATCTACTAACTCGAATTGTCAGTTCAGTTTATTAGAGACGACTCGTAAAAATGTAAATGTACATGGGTTTCTATAGCGACCGTGTGGCCTCAACCCTGCTCATTTTTCAATGAATTTATTGGATGAATGACTTGTAAAACTTAACTCTCATTTCATGTAAACTGACTCTGAATAACTTGGCTGCAACCAGAAAACAGCCCAGATATTTAAGCTTATCAACATAACTGATCTCTGTTCCATTGACGGTGATATTCTTACATACGTTACGAAACGAAGAACCAGTCCTTATAACTTGAGATTTATTTACATTTTTAGGTCACAAGTGTAGCATTTCGCAACTTTCATTTGCGCTGCAAATAGCCTATTGGCTGTACCGTTCCCTTCCTAAGCTCATACTGTACTTGTACTGCGTTAGTATTCTATTGTCCCTGCTGTAGCCAATTAACTGCTAGGTGGCGCTAGATACTTTATTTATAAGTGACGTATCTCACAGGGAGCTATAATATGTAATCCTCGATAAGAAAAGTAAATGAGGAACTGACTAAACGTCACGCTAAATTTTGCGACGATGGGCACTCCTTTCCACTTTTGGAAATTGGGGTAAACCCTGAAATTTCTCGAGCATTGATTGGCTGCTAAGACTGCCCTAATTGTATAATCGCCTAAGATCTGTCGCAGCCGTGGGACAGTTGCGAGGGCATTTTCTGTCGAAGTCGCAGAGGATAATAAAGTTCCTATTTTGGAAAACATTCGAGCGATTTGTGTATTGACGTTGGAATTCGATGAGACAGGATGGCTAACAAAAACGTAAACGAGATGCCTTACTCGACGAGGAGAAAGCTCTGCGAAATGCTGGATGTCGGTCAGCAGTGGAAAATGCTTGGTGTGTTCAGTATTTATATTAATATTGACGTTTGGTACAGATTATTGTTATTAACGACATTCAGTATGCACCAGTTTCTTAGTTAAACGGAGACGCACCGCTGCAGGCGAGCACTTGAACATGTCTTCTTGGGGAAAAGCCACGCTCAACCATTTTGTCGCTTCTGAATAGATATCTTGGAGGCCCAGTATAAATTTACTGAATAAAATTTACTGAATGAACTGAGGCTGTGGATTTGTGATATGATCCTGTCGCCAATGCATTGGCAGCAATATGAGGATGAACAAGAGACTGAGGACCAGAAAATAAAAAAGGGGCAAAATCAAGACATGATTCCATTAAAATGTAGAAAATATGCGTAATGATGCGTAGATAGAACAAGAACACTGGATTGTAGTCACATAAATGTAGAGACTCGTATAATGAGCCTCGTATCGGTGATGTTCCCCGTCACATGATGATCGGAAGATATATATGTCAAAATATTTTATCAATGCATACTTAAAACTATTTGCCCTTTGTTTGCAAAGTACACTAGAACTTCTGTTTTGATGCTGCCCTTGGGAGTAATATTTGGTACCTGTTCATAGCAAAAAGCACTCAAGAAACATTTTCAGCTTATCTTAGTGCACATCTTTTTAGACCAGTCAGGTAGCTGTGTTTCAATTCCTTTGACACTAAATAAATATCCAGATACATACATCCGTAACAAATTTGTGTTACGATGATGTCATGTTCTAGAGCCGGATGAACTTTGGGATATTCGTCTCTGACTGTTCTATCAGTTTTCATGTAATGAGTTTTATACAAAAGTTTTGGTGTGGGTTTACGTTTAGTGCATGTAAGATTACCATAATCATGAATGGAGCACTTTTCTCTAAAATTTTATTTTTCTGACAGACTAAATGAGGGGGCATGATAGCACAGTAGTGCTGGAATGTCAACCCAGACTTGATTTGATGGGGTTCAAATCCCTACCAGGGTAGAAAGATGTTTTGAGGTTTGTGCTGCACTTGCACCTTTTAGCAAACTTATCTAAATAAAGAGTACATAAACATACAGTGTTGGTGAGAAGATCAGATGGTGAGGGAGAGGTGTGGCCACCAACCTTTATTTGTTGAGGCTAAGAAAAAGTTGCTAAGACTTCGTACCCATGCCTGCTTCTTGGGGTTAGCTCAAGAGATTGCTCATCATCTTGTTCAACTTAATTTTATTTTCTCACAAGGAGTTACTTTGATCATGTGGTTGTGAGTATTGTGTGGATGTATATAAATACTATTGTTCATTTTTTATTTCAGTCAATCTGATGATTTATGTATTCAATCAGTCTGACGATTTTTGTAGCCGACTGACTTGCACAAATATTTTGCAGGAGTGTCTTTGCCCATTTTATCCAATAAGGGAGATCAATAATGTTTTATCATTATTGATCTCCCTGTCTTCATCATTCCTTCGTCATTCCTTCATCATCCCTGATCAGAGTCGTCAATCATCGCCATGTTTGCTTTGGCAAAGATTGGTCAAAGAAGGCTTAGATTTAGCTCGGATTTTGGCAGCAGAAGTTTGTCAAAGCCTAATATTTGTCCGGATGCTTAGCTGCACCAGTGGAGTTGGCCAGAAGCTAACATTATTTAGCAGTGGTTGAGATTGGTCAACGGAATGTAATTGTGTTCTTTTCAGCCGAAGAGATTGGTCTGAATGTGGACAAGATTCAGAGTTTTGAGCTCTGTATCTTACGACCTTCGCAGAGCCCAACGTCTGAACTTCTTACATACTGGAGTCACAGCAATGCTACCGTCGAGATGCTTTGCTTGTTCCTACTCAAACTTAAACTGCAAAGAGCGGCCGATTTGCTACGTGGAATGGGTATATATATATATAAAAATATCAAAGCATTTATAATAACTACTTTTAAGAACCTGACAAAGTGCTGCATACATGGCTTTCTGAGTGATCTAAACAAATGTGACTTAAGGTAATGGAAAATATATATTGAGCTGAATCATATGGTACGTTTAGCTGTATTGTTTTTTATTGTGGTGAACTGTTAATCCTACCACAGAATAGGCAGTCATGCCTCATAATCAGTAGTCTGGGTCGGGAGCGCCCCAGATGAGTTTGTTCTTGAAGTGGTGCATTATAAATGTCCAGTTACATTTACAAATTAGAATTACAGTTGGACCATGTACACTGAAGGCTCATTATAACATCATTAGTTATAACACAGATTCTGATATAACACAGTATGGGACATGGATCCAAAATTAGTCTGCTTTAGAAAATAACCTCATTATAACATGACCTTGTTATAAGGCAGGATTATAACAAAAGTAAACAGTGCTATAACAAATTTCCAGTGTATGTGAGATGGCTTTCCTCTGCGTTTGGACCTTTAACTATCCAAGGACTGAATGTGGCCATTTGATCAAGACTTGAAAACTTCTCTTGCTGGCTTGGGTTGGTAGCACAGCTTAATAGATATTTGTAAGGGTGCTGAATGAATGAATAAATTAACAAACAAATGATTGCTTTGGCTTGTTTGCTTAAGTATCTATGCAGCAGATTTTGGTTTCGTTTGGGACTAGTTTAGCTGATTATTTCACGTAACTAATATCCATTTACCTTCCCTTATCTTCTGCTAATTGACTTCTCCAGTTAGTTGCTCCGAGGTATGTGATAGTCTAGTGGTTATTTTGCTCGATTGTCAACTCAAACATCAGGAATTGACATCTCTACCAAGACAGAAAGATATTTCAAAATTTCTGATCTACTAGCACCCTTTAACGACCTTGGCTGTAAAATAAGTACGCTGAATGTGCCCTTTTGGTGGGAAGATTGGGCAATGAAATGCCAGCTGCCTTATGTGCTGAGGCTAAGAAAATTAAGTTGTTAGCACTTCATTCCAGTGGCTGGCTTCTGGGCATTAGCTGCTCTTTTTCCTCATATATGTGCTTTACAAATTGTTAACGATTGTTTAAATTACCTATGCGTTCTATCTATGCTTATAATAGCTGGTAAAATTAACCTAATTTTTATGCATTTTTGAATATTTGGGTTTGGTATCTTTTGGCTACCATTGTGTCTTCACATATTAGTCATTTAGAGGGATACCTGCCAATAAACTATTCCAGTTTCTTCTTGGAGATTTGAAGAATGTGACCTAGGTGTATTGGAAAGGTTGATTCAGTGCTGTTTTGCTTTTATTTACAAGAAATACAGTAAATTGAAAGAGCAGACTGTGAGTTAGGAGAGATAAGAATGACCAGGTTTTAAGCCAGGGTAGATTGATCAGAGTTGATCCTCTCATTGGTATTTGGGCGTCATGATTTAAGTAAAGTTTGGTGTAACCTCATTAAACATTGATTAAACTTGGATTTAGATTACGTGAGTTCCACTCTCAGTCTGCTCTTAGTGATTCTTCAACAAAGTTGTTTGTGATCAGACACAAATTGGGTTTTTCCAAGCCTTGTGTGGGCCATGTTATTCATAAAACCATCACCTGCATTGCTTAAATCATCATTTGTGTAAGAAATAGTTGTTTATGTCCCTGCCTTTGGTTATGTCTTCAGACTATATCCTCGTTCAGTGAAATTTTTTGAGAAAAGTCTTTTGATTCATGTATGTTATAGACTCGGTAATACATATCTTTGTGTTTGTGCAGCATTGTCATTTTGTTTGTCTGCCTGCATGGCTGTGCCTTTTCCTTTGTTTGCTTTGTTTATATTTAATGTTTGTCCACGCCTACCATTCCTCGCTCAGCCGATGGACATAAGGTGTGTTAACAGATGCATTATTTACTTATGCTGAGATTCGCTAAATGAACTTCCTGATGTATTAAAGCCAACAGCAGGAAATTGATTTGCCTGAATTCTTTAAACTCCAGTCTTGAATGCCTTAAAATGTGGTGAGGCTAATTTTCAGAGCAGAAATGATCTTTCATGAGATAAGATAAGATGATATAAAAACTCGTTTATTGACCTATTTTGTGTTGCATTGTATTGTATTATTGTGCCTTTTACAGAGAAAAAGGCCAACTACTTGTACTGTGATTGGCAGGTGTTAATTTGTCTCTCACCACCATTGCCACAGTTCCTGACCAGTGCATTGTTTGTTTTCAAGCCATTTGGCCCAAAGGAGAGGGTTGTCCAGTAGGTGGATAAACTCCTTTTTTGTTGGATCTGTGCTTCAGCCAAAATATCCTTCAACTCCAGGACCAAACCTCTGATGACTGTTGTTAATAGACATGTAACAAATGCATAGTCAGTTATGTTACCTTATCCTAGCTCACCTTAACTTACTTTATGTTGTCTTACCCTTACCATTTGCTAAGAGGTAAAAGACAAATGCTGCCTAGTTAAATCCTAACACTGAGTCCCACTGATAATTTTTCCTTATGTAGCACTATGCATTTTCTTAGTTGCCATGAGTATAGTCACCAAAGCATTTCTTTACCACAAGGGATTGATCAGTGTTCTTATGTCAAGCCAGCCTGGTCGGCAAACACAGTGCTCTGTTACCTGGGGGGGGATCTATTCGTCATGCACTCTGTTATGTACAGTGACTTACAGATGTGGTTTCTAGTGCATTGGAATATCCTTCTGGAGCAATCCTGGACTGAAAATCTGAAATGGTATGTCAGAAACAGCTCAGGAAACGTTTCCAGCCTATGTTAAGATGCAGGAAAAACATTGCCACATATGAAATAAAAGTATAGCATAAATAAGAAGGAACCCCATCACCATTTTTGGTGAACTTACAGTCTCTGAGCTACTCTTTCCAATGATGCAAATTGCATTGTGCCATGACCTGTCCCATGATCTTTGGCTTTGAAAATGGTCTTCAGAATACAATTTTCCATTTTTGGAAGGCCGTATGGTAGCAGACATGCATCAGGAAAAGAATATTTCTGCATATTTTTGTAGAGAAAGTATATTAGCATTATGAATTGTAAAAACATTCTTTAATACTACATCAGTTTGGCCACGTCGGTGCTGCAAAGTATGATCATCAGACATGCACACGTTTTTTAAACCATTTTCAGATGGGTCATAATATCACAATTTTCAACACTCACCATTATTTTTTCAGCATTTCATCTAAACAACATAGACTAAATATCCTGAAAATTTCATCAAATTATCTGCAATATTAATGAAGTTATGAGATTCTGAACATCATTACAGATTTAGATGTGAGTTCCAAAATGGCAAAAACGATGTCACCCCATTCGTCTTTGAGCCTCAGTACCTTCAAAACTACTTATCATCTTGATATAAAATTTTGTGAAACTTCCTATAATACCATAATAAACATTCTGTAAAATTTTCATTGAAATCCAAGATGGTCGAGCTGGAGCCATTTGTTGAATTGAGGTGGAATGACCCAATTTTGTGTAACGTCCATTTTGTGCAAATAATTTAAGAACAGTTTAAGTATATCTACCGGTGCAATATGCATCCTTGTAACGTGCATCATTCTAATGCAGATTCTGACATATTGCAGCAAACGACATGGATCTTGGATTTAATTCGGCATTAGCATATGACTTCATTGTAACGCATCCTAGTTAAATTGCTGTGTTGCATCTCAGCCAGTTCTGTAACTGACTTGTGCATAATGGTGTTGTAACTTTCAAGATTGGATTGGGTTGGACTTCACTTGATTTTGGGGTGACCGGTGTATGCATGTAAGCAGCCCTTATTTGCTTTGTATCTTATTTCCAGTGGGCATGATGTTGATCACTGTAAATTATGTACCACAAATCTGTATTTTGCTTGGACCAGTAATTTACATATAAATGTAAACATTTGATTGCTTTACTCTCCATCAAAAACACTAAGTACTATGTTAGGAACACTTAATGTGTGTGTGTGTGTTAAATTGAGTGCTTGCGGAAAGATTTCCTTTAACTGATTTGCACTTTCTGATCATGCAAATTGTCTGACAATGTTTAGTTCCAGATGAAGTGTTCAATACGGGCGGTCGTTCTTTGAATTCAAACAAGAACAACAATTTCAAGAAAGAAATTATATTTGACATATATTTGCATGCATCAGTAAATGCATACATACATAAATTCATATATGTGTACATACATACATACATACATAAAAACATACATCCATACATTCATACAAACATACATACTAGTGTATACTTCTGCATTTCTTTGGTTTGTGTGAGGCAGCCAGTGGAGGCTTTCTTGAGTGCTTGCGGAAAGATTTCCTTTAACTGATTTGCACTTCCTGATCATGCAAATTGTCTGACAATGTTTAGTTCCAGATGAAGTGTTCAATACGGGCAGTCGTTCTTTGAATTCAAACAAGAACAACAATTTCAAGAAAGAACCTGAACAGAGAAGCCTGCCAAACCCCAGCCAGGCTGTTGGAGAAATGGGTTAGTTCAGCTGCCTCACTGACTTCATAATATGCATACATGCCTGTACTGACATATATTTGCATGCATCAGTAAATGCATACATACATAAATTCATATATGTGTACATACATACATATATACTTACATACATACATAAAAACATACGTGCACACATTCATACAAACATACATACTAGTGTATACTTCTGCATTTCTTTGGTTTGTGTGAGGCAGCCAGTGGAGGCTTTCTTCAGCTATACATCACTCATAAACACACAACTTGTCATTCTTTCAGAATTCTGCCATCTATTTGACCAGTGGGAAGCACTCTTGTGAGGTACCTTTCATGTTGACATATACCTTTAGTAGTATATGGATGTGCAGAAATACATTATAATTTTATTGCACTTTTGAGATGCCTACATCGGCTTCCCCAGTATTGTTTCCCCATGCTTAAATTATTATAACTTAAGTTCTTAAATGCCCATGATCTAATTTAGTTTGAACAAACACTTATGGTCATACATTGGCTGATCACATTTCGTGTGATTAAATGTTGCGTGATTAAGCATCTTTTGATTAAACATTGTGAGACAAATACTTGGTGATCAAATGTCTGGTTGCCATTGTATAAATATGCGTTCATTAATATGGGTTTACGTAAGAAAATAATTGCCAAGTGGTGCTAAATTTCTTCTAACCCGCATTTTAATCACTTATCAAAAGACCCTTTAATCTTGGGTATTTGACTCAATTTGTGACAAGCATTTCAGATTTGTTCTTGAAATAAATTTAAGATGTATGTCGAGTCTAGCAGTGCACAAAAGCCATGAGATTTGTCACTTTCTGACTCGGGACTTAAGCGATTGAGATTAGCACATCCCCTTCATCCTGCTGAAATATGGAATATAGGAACCTTACCTGCTCTACTTTTTATGCAACACATCTAAACACTTTCACTTGAAGTTTCACCAGGAAGTACCATGCTGTAAATTTCAGACACACTTGAATTGGCCAGCAACAGGCTTTATACTGTGCTTTTGTTTTCATGCTCTTTTTCCTGGTTAAGGGTTATTTAACTGCACTTAATATTTGTGTGATAGTCTAGTTTCATTTCTGTCTTTGCATCTTAATACACATGCCCATTTTTCATTAGCCAACCTATGTATTTATTTACATTTAAATATTTATGTTTGTATTTATATTTTTAATGTTTATGTGCGTATTTTAAAATATATACTTGTATATATTTAATTGCATTTGCATTTCTATAAAGCACTTGTGCACTCAGAGTGCATCTTATGATGTGGTTATTTGACATTTATTTGATGATGGTTAACTTAATTTCTTTGTTCTTTCTTTTTTTTCTGAAATTGAAAGTGAGGTTTGCTTGTTGAATTGAGCGAATTAGTTTGTCTGCGTAATTCCCTAGCGTTGTGTAATAGGCAGCCGTAGAACAAGGATCTTAATCCTTTCTGGGTTTGCCTTTTTGCCTCCCCAGGATGTTGCTGACAGCATTTGTCACGATTAGTCTTCAGTTAATAAAAATTTTGACAGAAACTATACTTGTATGTATGTAATGTACGTATATATCTGCCTATTTGTATAGCACTTTTTAAGAACCTCCCAAAAATGCTAAAGAACCTCACAAAGGTGCTTAAAAGTATGGCAGATCCTAAGATGGTGCATTACACAAGCTGTTTGATACACTTACGTGGTTGTGAATGTGTTTATATGTGGATATTTATGTGGTGCCGGAAAAGAATCTTGCATGTGCAGTGAAACTTGGCTTTCTGACAGATAAAACCAAATCATGTTCAATTGAACATGGTTCTTGGGCTGCATGTGGTAAACAGTTCAGATTTATGGTGGAAAATTGTTCCTGAAGGACAGTTGAATGCATGAAAAAGCATGGTATATGTGAATTGCCATTCAGAAGCATTTGCCAGTGGACCATAGAGCCCAGTCAAAAGGTAAAATGGTTTATGCAGTCTCCTGAACGAAGCACAACCACAACTGTAGCAATCCAGTAACACAGTGTGTTTTAACTGCCTGAAATCATTTACCAACCCTGTAGGGAATGTTCGCTGAGATAGCCAAGATGGCATGATGTTGCATGGATTTTCATGCATCCAAATGCTAACTGAGCTCAACATTGATTAACATCAGTGTACTTTTAAGTTTCAAGCTGCCACCATGTGATTGTTAGTCCATCAAGCTTAAGGCAGACACACACAGTGTTATATAAATTTTTGATACAGTGAGAGCTTTACAGTCCTTTGATGTGCTGGGCGCAATAATTGTGAGTGTGTGTTATCCAGCATCGTTATTTATTGTCCAGCATCCTGTGTAAGTTGAGATGTAACAAAGGCGATAATTCTTGCTGGTAATGAATAGCATTCTTGACACAGAAGTTGATGGCAAGATCACTGAAACTGCAATACATAATTTTACCAAATATTTGTGCCAGAATGTGTACTGTATATGTGTTCAAGATATTCGTGTCAAAAATACTTAGCAAATGCCTATGCATAATAAATATATTGGATTTGTGTACCAAGGATTTGATGTTCATAGTAATTGTAGTGGATACATGAACCAAGTGTATATACTGAATACTTGTCCTGAATACTTATGTTAAACATGTGGAAGAAGTGTTGATCAAGTTTCATGATTTTGTTACAAATTGTTAGAGTTACCTCTGCCAAGTTTCCTTCGAAACAATGGGGCACCTAATAATAAACCTTGCAAGGAAACCACCACGTATGAGCGCGAGTCATGTTCAAAGTTTCAGGACTGGGAGCCAGAGAAGATGAACATTACCATGCAGAATGCTGATGTAATTTGGATTTCTTTGCTTATTATTACTGGTAAAAATTTAAGTAAATGTAAGGTGGTTGCATTTTGATTAGGTGGTAGTGAGTTATAACATGCTTCAGTACAGTGCAAATTCTGATATGACATCAGTGGCAACTTGGATCCTACATTTAACCGATCTTTAGAATCCAACTTTATCATTTTTCTGAAGTTATCATAGAACTATATCATTCTAACACAATACTTGATACAGCATCTAAAAGTAGTTTTAATTAAGAGTTTCCAGTTTACCTAGACATTTATATGGCCACATTTATAAACCTCTTCAGAGCTTTATTACCATTACTACTATTGTTACTATTTGTTTCGTAGTAATATCATTGTAATTATTATTATTCTTGTTATGATTTTATCTGAGGTAGAGGTATTTCTTCAGGAATCGAAACTTAGAAGTGTGTAGAAAGCTGTTCCAGCAGAATTAGGCCGTGTCTGAGTTTATGGGCCATTTGGAAAAGAGCCTCTGATGATGTTCACATTACAGTACTAGATGCAGTTGTTACTGTTCTGTTATTTTTGGTAGTTATAATTATATTTAGGCATTATTAGACCCTAAACCCACCTTATGACATGTATCACTGTTATGTGAATTCTGATATAACTTGCATGTTTCCCAAATGTAATTCTGTTTTAGAAAATGACCTCATTAGAATGTAGTCTTTTTATACGACACTAGTTAATGTTGCCCTAAGAGCTACCTTTATAAAAAGGTTATATTAATATTATTATATTTATGTAGTTATTTTGTAGAATTACTAATTCTTACTAAATACTATTGCTCCTTCAGGAGTTATTTTTGAGTTGACTATACAGGCTAGTATCTGGACATTTAAAGAGTGCTTTGTATAACTCTTTGAAGCACTAAGGCATATGGGACTGTATGACTGATAAAAACGGAAGCCACAAGGCGATTGTGTATTGTGAGCTGAGTAAGCTGAATAAAATGAATGTGAAGTGGGAGATTGTTCCAGAAGTATGCCACAATGTCTCTTGTGTATAATAAACAGAACAAAATGGAGGTACAATGGGAGATGATCACATAAAGATGCACATCAAATCATCATTTATGATTTTTTGGTTGTAGATGTCAAGAACTTGTCAGAAGCCAACATCATATGGAAAAAATGCACGCCCACTGGATACATGTTCAGAAAATCTGGGTTCGTCTGAAACCTTTCATCCAAATTCATCAAATTCCTCAAGAAAATCCAGCCAAACTTTGCCGTCTAAGAATTCCTACAGTAATGCGCGAGTTCCTGTTGAGTCACCAGACGTCCCTGAATCATCACTAAAGGGTTCTTCATCAAGTCATAAAGCAGGTATTGTCTTTGCAGAATTTTTGTGCTTGAATACAGTAAGGCCACCAGATCGCAACCAGGAAATAGGCCAGTCCAGCCCCATTGGGTTCTTTGGACCTTTTGGGTTGACCTTTGACTTTCTCATCAAACCCTGTGAATACAGATTTTTATTGTTGCTTAAATTTTTATGGATTTGATGTTCAGCCAATAAATATATTAAAAAAATTCAGAATTTTGTACATGATTTAGTTTCCAAAAGTAGTGTTACCAGGAGTTTCCAGTACAGTTGGATATTTATATAGCCCCATTTATAAAACCTTTCCTGGTCTATTTTATTATTACTCTCATTACTACCGGTATTTGTTATTATAGTAATGTTATCTTTATTATTCTTATTATCTCTCGGAAATGAAAACTTAGAAATGTGCAGAAATTCAGACTTCAAAATTTTGTACGATATGCTTTCTTGAATTTCAGCAGATTCAGTGACTCTGTCTAGCATCATGATCTGTTACCGATATGTGGATATCGTAGCTGCAACAAACACTTTTAGTGAAGACAACCTTCTTGGTCGTGGAGGATTTGGAGTTGTGTATCGTGGCAACATCAAGAAAACAACTTTTGCAATTAAGATTTTACACAAAGTGAGAAAATGTAAAACTTTCTGGTTCTTACCCAACTATGGTTGAAAGTGTTTTGCTTAGAAGTGACCATCTTCAACACCTTGCACATTATGATAATGGTGCTATGTAAGATTTGTTCTCAGAATACATAAGTGTCAGTAACACTGAATTTTAGTTAATGGGTTTTAGTTAATTTATTTGATGAACCTTTATTTTAAGCAGATTTTTATATGCAGTATTACATTCACCGTCATTGTGGCTGACTGTTAAAGCATTGTCCTTTTTCAGTGCACTTGGTCAGTATTAGTAATGATTATCAATTGCCGATTTTTAAGCAGTAATTTATAATTACTTAATGTTATCAAGTATACAAATTTTGTTTATGTTGTTCTTAGAGAGAAAACCCGGTTTCATCTAGGGACTTCCTTGCTGAGATCAACTCTTTGCTAAAGTTAGTTAGCAAATTTAATGTTTCATGTCTAAGTGCAGTTTGGCATTTGGGCTTCATCTTCATTTTGCTAGGTGTGAGCTGATTGATTTTTAATGACTGCTTTGTGGACTAATTGATTGTAGTTGTAACTGTAATTGTAAGTGCAAACACACATTTGTATAGCACCTCTTTAAGTGAAACTCCCAGGAGCACTCCCAACCTGACAAAACAAGAGCACAATCATTGGAATGGTTTCCAACTGCTGATGGAAAAGAGGAAAGACAGGCCAAGGAGGTCATGTTGTAGGTTGCCAGACAACCAGTGGTATTCCAGAAAGATGGACCAACGATGGCAAAGCTTTTGTGCTGCCTTGTGGCCCTGTGGCAATTCAAGCAGGCAGTACAGCCGCATCACCTTGAAGATGGATGCTTAATAAATCTGAAAGTTGTATCCCTTACATGCCTTTGGGTTTTTATTAGTTTGATTGTTTCTTTAATATGCTATTTTCGTCTATGATTTATTCACATTGGTTTCAAATCTTATCTAATTCTGGAATTTCAGTAGCACTGCTGAAATAATGCAGGAGGCATAAGCTGATTGTCACTGCTAAGTGAAAGTGATAGGCAAATTGCAAACCAGACTCAGTGCTATCAAATTTCTTTAATTTTCTCTTATGGTCTCCACAGGTTAGCCAGTTCGGTTTCAATCAGACTCCTACCCCAGGATTTTGGCCTGTATTCCCATCAGTTTTACTTAACAGCAACCTTCAGTTGATTATAGCGGCGCTATAGAAGTTATTAGATTGTACCGTTACTGCAGACTCGGTTTTGTTGAAGGTATCGTCAGAAGAATATCATCATGCTTTCTGGTTGTTCAATTGATGGTCCCGCCGTCTGCCTTGTCTACGAGTTCATGGTCAATGGATCACTTCAGGATCGATTGGACTGCAAGGTGAATATCAAAGAAATGTTTGTGATTAAAAGATAGCTGTTACAGCAAATAGTTATATAGCAAAGTAGTAAATATTTTGATTGGTAAATATGCCTTGAACACAGGGTGATTATTTATTTATCAAAGAAGCACTCAGGATTGCTGAAATGCCTTGAGTCTGTGTTCATCTTGCGGGTTATTTGGAACTTGTAATACTTAAATGGTTTTATGTTTTTTGCACGACTTTATTGCCAGTTCCAGATCACTTCGATGATGTTTGTTGGTTATTCCAGTAAACAGTTTATTTATTGTTTCAATAACTGTTAGTTATTCCTTTAAACAATTTATGCATTGCCTCAGTAATTGTTGTAATTAGTTTACATGCAGTAAACTATGCATCATTTTGGTAACTGTTGTTAGTTACTCCAATAAACAATTTTTTTGCATAATTTCAGTAAATATTGTTAGTTACTCCAATAAAGAATTGGTGCATTTTTAGTAACTATTGTTAGTTACTCCAATAAAGAATTGGTGCATTTTTTAGTAACTATTGTTAGTTACTCCAATAAAGAATCAGTGTATTTTTAGTAACTATTGTTAGTTACTCCAATAAAGAATTGGTGCATTTTTAGTAACTATTGTTAGTTACTCCAATAAAGAATTGGTGCATTTTAGTAACTTGTGTTAGTTACCAGTTGTCCAGTGAACAACTCCAATCACTATCACATTCCAGATATTGGTACTGAGACAGAAACTGTGGTGCAGTAATTTTTGCTGCCTATCTTTGTTAGAACAATACAAAGCCACTGCCTTGGATGGTTCGGCACAGCATTCTGAAGGATGCTGCAGCTGGGTTACAGTATCTACACACTGTCGATGATAAACCACTCATCCATGGCGACATAAAAACGTAGGCGAACAAAACGACTCATGCATATAGATGAGCATGATTAATGAACATAGGCCAAGCCAACAATGCTGTAAATATTTATACAGCATTTCTATTTAGTTTGTATTCTGACTTCAGCATCATTATCTCCATTGCAGTTTTGACAGGTTTAAACCAGTTGTAATCTATTCATTAATTAGATCACGATTGTTATTCAGAATTTTAGGGTATTAATTTATTGTGACCCTGTATAGGGACCTTGGTGCTACTGGTCCTCTAGGGTGCTGGTCTGTGGATCTTTTGACTGAAGCACAAACATAACAACAGCAGTCCAACAATAGAACAGTCTAGCTTTATATTATTTTATGATATTTATATAGTGCCGATGTCTAACAGCAAGCTTCAGCCAACAGCACTAAGCAACTGTGCGTGAAGGACTTGCTCAAGGTCCCTATAGAGTGACAGTCTCAAGGGAGGCTTGAACTTGGTTCTCTCTATAAAACCAGAACTCGGCTAATCAGCTACCCTGTCACAACATTTGTTAGTAAGTAAGTTTATTGTGTGACTTGGGTATTGTCGTAACTTGTTTGACTCCGACTGCTGTTATCTTGCAGTGCCAATATACTGCTGGGGCCACATTATGAGGCTAAGGTTTCTGATTTTGGCCTTGCCAAGGAAGCGACGGGTGGCACAGTTACAGGCAAACTGACACACGTCACACGAAATGATTTTGATAAGGTCTACGGGTCTCGTGCATACTTGCCAGAGGATTTCTTCACAGGAGGATTTCAGTTCAACATCAAGACGGATACCTACAGTTTTGGAATCGTGAGTTTCAAGGATTTTGAATTTATCTAGAATCTAACATCTTTACAGTTTCACTGGATTTTGCAACTCTCTGTTCACTGCCACTTTAATTGTAACTGAATCTGTTATATGATTTGCTAGTCTATTCAGTGCCATTCTAATTATCGCCTTTCTTGAGAGCTGCGGCTCCATCTGCTCAGTCTGTCTCTTCTGCAGTTTTGCGAGCCCTGAAGTCTGTATTATTTGACAGTGGTCTCTCTGATTTGGGTCGGAGTGGCTCAATGAGTTTATTCTTGAGGTGACACTTTTTAATTGTCAGATTACAATTACAATATTGCCACTCTTCATTGTATTCTTTCAATGCTTATCTCACTCTGAACATTCCCACTCTAGTTATGACTTTAATTATTGAGCCCTACTCTAATTACTAATGCTAACAGAACATGCATTTTTAGTCTAATCTAAACATTACCACTCAAATGATGGTAACCCTGCCATATGAGTGTCCTGTTGTGTTACTTTGTAAATCTCTTTAGGTGATATTTGAGACGTGCACAGGAGAGAGACCAGATGATCCTCGGCGTGAGGGTGGCAGGTTGCTGGTACGTACATTGGAGCACACTTTTTTGAACCACTTTTTATCCCTGCAATACGAGCTCTTTTGGCTACCTTGCTGTAAAGCAGAGAGGGCAAGTTTGAGCCTCCCACAAAATACAGCCATAGTCAGGCAATCAATTTGTCTTATTTGCCTAATGATTGGTGCCATGCAGTTGTGGTGATGGTGTTACAAAAGTCATTAGAGCAGCTTAGATGTGCTTATCTGAAACTTCATAATAATCTTAAGCAATATTTTATTTAATTGCAAAGTTAAATCTAAATTGACAGTGTGCAGGCTTGTGCCTCCTTTGAGAAGCCCCTCTTTAAGGCCCTTGAGAAAATGCTTGAGTCTTCCACCTTACGGCTAACTGTGTGATGGGGATGACCGTAGATACAGACTGCTACTGGAACTGAAATTAGGCAAATGCAGCCTCTGATATGCAGACCTAGCTGCTTCAACTGTCTCCCTTATACTTGCAGAAGCTGACCAGTACTAGAATATTAGACATGCCTGCTTGCATTGACTTCTCTGTGTTGTCTACACAATGTGCTTTTGGTTACTACAGGTGTAAGCAGCACTTTAGAAATGCAGTATTGTCCAGCATCTGTATTATTATTATTATTATTATTAAACAGATATTTATAATGCGCAAAATTAACAACAGCCTCAAAGGTGCGTGCAACGACCCTAAAAAAGTCCTACCGAGTAATATCGAGTAATATCATGGTTTATAGATCAATAGGAATGCACAGAAATTGAGGCAGACCTGTTAAACATGTAAGTTTTAAGCTTCTTTTTAAAACTTGTTATTGGAAGAGTGTTATCTTTGATATTAGTCGTTAAGGCATTCCACACTGTGGGGCAAGAGTAACAAAATCCACGAGAGCCAAATACAGTGTAAATCTTTGGAACTATGAGATTTCAAATGGTTGCAGAACTTAACAAAGATCGACCAGAAACTGTCGCAACCGGAATGCAGAACCTGGATAGTTAGGATGGAACCAGTCCATGCTGGCATTTGTAGGCAATCATAGCTAGTTTATAGTCAGCTCTTTGTGGAAAAGACAGCCAGTGTAATTGCTGCCTCATCAGATTAACACGTGATTTTTAGCCCCATTTAATCAATGCCTTAGCCTTAGCATTAGATATTAGTCCAGTGTGCAAATATAAGAGAAAGCATAAATAATATTAGATGTTAATGAAGTCATGAGCATAATGTAGGATATTTCCATTAGCAATTACTTGGGTGTTGGTAGAATAAACAAAGACATTTTTTATTCCTTAGATTGTAAGTTGTTAATCCCAAAGTCGTGAAAAACCATCCCATTGTAAAGAAGTCTGAATAAAAGTGCAATAATGAACTTTTTAATGTCTCTTAGAATGAATATGTCAGAAATGTAATGGTCAACAACAGAAACCATCTCGTCACAATCAAAGACAAGAAGTCGCCTGGTTGGCCAGACGAGCTCTGGCTGCAGGTCATGTCGCTGGGCATCGAGTGCACATCAGAAACTAAAAAGGAACGGCCACATATGACTGAGGTTTGCTGCCACTCTTTCTCAGTATTTAGAAGAGCATTTTGGTTGGTACGCAAGAATGTCTTTATTTGTTTTTGTTTATTTATTGAAAGAACTTGTTAAATTGCAAAGTCAGTTGATCTGAATTTGAGGTATGGAAGAACGTTTGCTACAAGGGCCAAGAAGGAGTCATGCAAAGGCCAGAGCAAATTAGTTGTTCGTTACAAATGAATTAAATGTTGGTAGCAATTTTGCAAGTTGGGCCTTTTATGCTAGGACATTTGTAACTCAAAGTGTCAACTGAGCGCATGGCAAACCACTGCTGCAAAAAAAATTGTGCGCTCTTTTGCAATTTGTGTCTGCCATTTAGGCTGTTTCCCATAAAGTCTATGGTAACTGCTGACGTCGGACAATATGAGCGGACGCTGACCAATAAGAAGCACATATTTAAAATGCACGAAAACATCAACAACTGACAAACAAGTAAACAACCAGATAACTCATCAACATTACACCATATAAAATTTGTGCCTTAGCGTAGGAAACCCACCAACCAGTCACAAATAAGTCAACACCCAATGACTCATAATTGTGGCATCATAGAAATTTCCAGTACAGACATGTGCTTACTTGACATGTGCTTACTTGACATGTGCTTACTTGACATGTGCTTACTTGACATGTGCTTACTTGACAGTGGAAAATGTACAATCACCGTAACTTTATTAAAGCCATGTTACGATGTCTTAGATATTTTGTCTTGAAAATTTAAAATAAAATACATGTCAGTTGTTGCACTTGTGCAAAATTTGAAGTCTATGATTTCACGACTTGGACTGTAGGTTTTTGCCACTCAAACGATGCTCGAAAGACTTTTGGTCCCTCGAGTTCAAACAAAATTGGCAAATGTTTCCCCAGACACTGGCCCTTTGCCTTTTGAGACGGCACAAAAACTAACTATCCTGAATATCTAGAACAGAAGCTTCTACATATCTCTTAAAGCACCTTGTTACTTCACTCTTGGTTACTGTTCAGCTGGAGTCTGTTCTTCCGTCTCTCCTTGCAGACGAATGTCCAACACACCAAGCCTTCTTCCATCAGCAAACCCACTAGAAGCACTTGCCCAGCCACCACCAGATAACCAACTCAACAGCCAGAACAAGAGTGAGCGAGATACCTCTACACCTTACTGGTATTCTGGCCCTCCACTGCTGGCCTTCCAGCCTGCAGCTCTTTGGCCTACCTCACAGTGAGAGCCTAATGCAGGCCTTAGCTTAGCTGGCTGGTCAACTATCCCTTATGCCAGTGTCTATGCTGGTTCTAGCAGCTTTCCCTTGTCTATTTAACTTGCCCTCCAACTAACTTTTAAAAGTTGAATCTAATTAAGCTGAAGCCCCTTAATTTGCCTTCTCATTTCCCCGATGTCAGATGTGTAGTGCCAGTGTCTAATGCATCGCCCAGCAGAACTGTAGTTAACATCCCATTATTAAATGAAACCCCCTTAAGAAAATAATGTCTCTGCATGATATAGGTCATCCCCAAAAGTTTCACAAGTTCAGAGATAAATATTAAATTTCAAGTTTACATCAGCTTCTGGACAAGGATTGAGGTACTCTGTTCCCTCACATTATGCAATTTTAGCTTGAGCGCAAATTGTGCCATATTTTCTTTTTTTTTAAATTAGGAATATTTTATATAATTTTACTTTAAACTGTTGCTGCTACATATTATAGGTCTATGGCCGACTGGAGACTTTGCATCAAGAAATGCAGTTGAAACGTAAGCCATGCATAACATTCTTAATAATCGTGATAATTATAACGATAATAGAAATAATAATAATGACACCCTGGCTGAATCATATCTCCTGTACCTCATTCTGCCTGCAGTGCAAAAGCAGCAACCAAGATGAAGGCTCAAAGCAAGGTGGCTAAGTTTGATAGCCTGCCAGCCTCTTACTAGTTTGTCCCTTTGGCGTTTGAGACACGTGATCCACTCTTTCACCAGGAATTACAGTTCATGGCAAGCTTGGGTCACCCACCGTCTGACCAAGTTTTCTGAATGCCCAACATATACATTGACCTTTCCTCGTCCAATGTCTTGTCACAACCATCCAGTGGTTCAGTTTGGTGGCTTGGCAAGGTACGTTTGAGGAACTGGACATCTGCAGAGTAGCCCTTCCAGAGCTGTACTCTTCCTTGCCTAGCAAACTTTAAAAAACTTCAAAAAGGTGCTAAAATACAGTTATTTAGCGGGACATCCACTTTTAATGCCTTTGTGAGGTTCTTAAAAGCACTATAAAAAATAACTACATACATAATTTTACAGTTGAAGTAGAATTAATACTTATTTCGAAAATCATACCTGTATTATTATTGTTGTTGTTGTTGTTATTATTATTATTATTAAATTATTTGTTATCTTTTTATAGAGGTTAATAAAAGGCTGTATTTATGTGTCTGGACACACATACATAAAATAAATTGGCTCTACATAAATATTCAGATACACAAAAGTAGAATAAAATAGACAGTAATTGCTTTGTTTAGACAAAATCTGTGGCAAACTGAATGGCTCAGAAGATGGATCTTTCTCACAGCCACCGAGTTTTACCGCATCTGAGAAGTCATATCGTTTGTCTCATCAGAGCATGGCCTCGCCTGATCACAGCTTAGCGGCAGGCAACACAATGATGATGGAAGAGAAGTTATCGCCAGTTGCACTTCAAAACGCTTATGACAAAAGCAAGCAAAAAAATGATCGTCTGACCAATAGCATCCTTGCATTGCCTGTACAGAACGAATCTTCACTGATGTATGCGTGCAGTCCAAAAAAGGTGCATGAATTCAGTGAAGATTTTGCTGAACTATCAATCAGTGAAGATGGATCGAAGAAGGCAGGTTTTGTGTTCCAGACTCCAACGAGGCATGCGGTAATTTCAGATGACCGTGAGAATGAGAAATCGATAAAATGTCTAGAGGTTGAGACGCACAATTACAAATCAGACTTTTCTTCTAAATTCGGTATTCACAACAGGCATGCTGATGCAAAACATGATTCTTTCCTGGGTGGTGGATCGAGTGGCAGTTTTCCGTCAGAGTGTTTGCAGAACTTTGCAAATGAAAAGAAGGAATGTCTGATGCCAGAAAATTCCTTTCTGGCATGGAAAAACCGTCAGGAAGAGGAAAACAGTCTCTTAATTCCAAACGTTTATCATGACCCAATGATTCTATCAGAAGAGCTGGAGCACATTAAGAAAAAGAAGCTTCCAGATGAATTCGATGACTACTACAATAACGAAAACTTGGATGATGACAATGATTTCGAACAAGAAGAGGATGGGGTGGAACATCAAATGATTTCACAGATGTCTGGTGTGAATGAAAGTGCAGCTCTTCCTTACGGCAGTTATCTTACTAGTAGTTTGATGTTGGGTGTTGATGGAAGTCCGATTCATTTTGTGCCTCCCACTGCAGATGAGTCTTTGGGAGAAAACTTCTCTGTTTTTGAGAGAAACAAAGACTCCATATCCTCTCCAAGGCAACCAGTTATTGCAAGGGAAGATCTCCTGAGAGCAGAGAAGCTGGAGAGGTTGAGAAAGCTGCGACATGAGCAGCAGTAGGATGTGTTTGTCTAAATATCTAGCACTTGGACTAAGACACTTGCTGCCAGGAAAACATTTGAGCCACCATACTGTTAATGTGTAATGGCAAATATTTTTGTGCAGATTCTTTTAAACATTTACCGACTGTGCCTACCTTTAGCTAGATTTTCCCTACCTTGCCAGCATAAGCCTTTTGTACAGTTTTAATTCTTTTAGTTTTATCTGTGGCATATTTCAGTCACCAAAATTGTTGTCGTATCACAATTAAATAATCTAGAACCAAAATATAAGACTAAGTTGGGAGCCACGTCAAGAACCACATGGTAATGCAGCTGAATCGCTTTTAAGTCGTGTTAAATTTGAGTATGATTTGGAGTCGTTATGTCCGACTGTGTTACACCAGAATTTATAATATGGCTGGCATCTTATGAAGAATCTTATTACCAATCGCAGTGATTGTTCATCCCAAAACATATGTTGACTGTGAGGTTTTTATGTGCCATAATATTTTTATTTGTGCTTGTTTTGCATTTTTTAACATGTTCCTAATGTTTAAAATTTGCTATTTTTATCATTATTAATCTCTGGAATTCTGTTGTGCGGTTACTACATCCCATATCAAAGCAAGTGTGCTTTGTGCTATCTTCCACCACTGATGGCCTCCCTGTCATGCTGGGCTGACCTTTTGGAATTTGTTAAAGTTACGGTTTTGGCTTTGATATGCCATCAGTTGATGCCTTGTGCCATAGAAGCTTCTAGTTACAACTACAACAATTACTTTGCGTGGCCAGTGTCATTAGCTGAGTTGCTGGATTACACCTAAATTTGTGTGGGGTGAGATTGCATTAGTTCTAATCTAATCTATTGCCCAAAGCATCAATCGATGGTCTCTTCAAGTGAATTGGTAATCAAAATCATAATCCATTGGAGAAGGTGGGTCGAATTCCTGTGAGTCAGAGAAACCAGAAGTTAAGCTACAGTGGATAAGCAAGTTGAAAGAGTTTAGTCTCAAGTTTAGAAAGACATCAAAGAGGGTTGAGCTTGAAATTTAGGTGGGTGGGCTGGTTTAAATGTGGCATGTTGTGAACTAAATGACAGATTTTAAATGCGAATTTAAGATGCTTATGCTGACACGTTTATGCTTAGCTGGATCTCTTCTATCCCACAATAGGGAGCTATACATCTCGGTGTGCTTAGCTGGATCTCTTCTGTCCCACAATAGGGAGCTATACATCTCGGTGTGCTTAGCTGGATCTCTTCTGTCCCACAATAGGGAGCTATACATCTCGGTGTGCTTAGCTGGGTCTCTTCTATCCCACAGTAGGGAGCTATACATCTCGGAGTCATCTGCACCTGGCCACAGATAACTTCACCTTACAGTGCAAGGTGGATATGTAATAGATCTGAAAAGTTTAAGCTTTAGCTGTGAATGTTTCTTGAGCTCTGCATGGAGGAATAGTTCAGATTTTCAGTGTGATGTGATTCAGGAAGTACTAGGAAGGGTGTCTATTGTACAAGAACGCATTCACCATAAAATGTATAGGTTTTATATAGCAACCGCATGGCCTCGACCCTGCTCATTTTGCAATGAATTTATCGGGTGAGATCCTTCACCACCGCTGCCCATTTGAATGGGTGCCACACCATTTAAGGTCCCTGTGCACGGACTTGATTCAGTTGTTCAGAGCACATAACTGATAGGCCCCCCTAGCAACAGAGTGCAAAGTTTGTATTAATGCACATTTCTGGACACTAAAAACTTGTGATGGAAGTTCTGTGTATATATTTCATGTGAATTTGTGTTCAAATGTTCTTGTGTGCATTATCATTATTTCTTGCTTTTTAATAATAAATGTGATTTAACTTAATTCGTTTGTTATCAGTCTTTGCTAAATAAAACTTATTCTGAAAATTTTTTTAATTTCTGCACTTATTTCACACTTTTCGTGCTTGACTACAAAATGGAATATTGATTGTGGAGTCGTCACCTGTTCTTTACAATATTCATGCTGTATGCTTTTAGTGAAGAGAGATGTTGGTCTTAGACCACAGTATCACAAAGTATCCCTCATATAGAAAGTGCTTCTGAAACGTTTTAGCTAGAAACCAACAACGGCTTTATATCAGCAAGCGCAGAATCATGATCTTGGAGAACCTTGCACAATATGTGTGCAAGCAGAAAATGCGCACGCTATACAGAAGTTGTGCGCTTGTGCATACCTAGCTGAGAGGGAACACAGTCCGAATCTCTCTCATTTGCTTTCAGTGTGGACCTTGCCTACTATTCCATGTGAAAACATTGTTTTACTGCAAGCCAATCCCCGCCAAGAGCAAGGGAGTATTATGAAAGGCACAATATAAATTCGAATAGAATCTTGCATGACACCATATAATCTGAATATTGAAGAGGTCGTTTATGCCGATGATAATAATAATATTTAGAAACTTCTAGTGCGCCGGTGTCTAATGCACAAGGCATCAACCGATGGCACACCAAGCCAAGCCGCAATCAGGTCAATATCCAGAAGGTCAGTCCGCACGACAGAGTCAGCCTATGGTGGATAAGCCATTTTAAAAAGGTAAGTTTTAAGTTGAGAACGAAAAGACAAAAGCGATTGAGCAGAACGAACAGACACAGGGAGGGAGTTCAAAATTTAAGTCCAGCAACGAAAAAGCCCGTTTACCCTGAACAGTTCTAGTATGTACATGTACATGTACCTTATTTCTGTGGAAGCCTTAGATATGAGGGCGTCGTTAAGTTAGCTGATATCATCATTAAAGAAAAGTAGAATGACTTTTGCCTGGGCTGGTGCGAACAATACGTCTGAATGAAACAGGGCGCAACCACGGCCTTATTTCCTATTTAGAAGGCCGCGACGCAACCATAGATATAATAACATATCTATGGACGCAACACGCGCATGAGAAACAGTAGGCCCTGCTGAATAAATCTATGGTTTGCCTTTTGAAATGCGCTATAAGAATTAATTAGGAGTTCTTCGCCAGGTCGCCATTTTGAAACGCTATCAGGAAGAAATTGACTTTGTGGACAAAGGTCTTTAGGTAGCAGTTTTGCGGGTGGTAAAACAGGTAAATCTTAAGTATAGACGCTGTAGGATAGATAAAATTAGTTTCTACGATTTACGTTTGGGATTTTGTTTTAGTTGTGGATGTTTCTCTTTTCTCATACTTTATTGAAAGCTATTAGATTTCAGCAATCTCAAAGCACCACTCAGTCATTGGCAGGCCTTTGTACAAAGGTTCTGCCAGAAGGTTAGCAGAAATTTTGCTAGGGCGTTGTTGGTTTAAACCACGATCACAGCATGAAAGTGGTGGATGGAATATGTTGTGCAGAATTATTTAAAACGAAATTTAAAGCACGATGGGGAAATTTTTATGGTTGCTTTTCATTATATCAATTCTTTTAGATCTTTCCATCAGTTGATCTTCTGTTGCTCTATATTATGAACTTTTTAACTGTAACAATTTTTTTAAGGTGGGCATTCAGACTATTTTACTTTTTTGCATGACCTTATGTTATATTTCTGTGTGTATATATATATTTATATTGTTGTAAAGTGTGGGCGTTTGTCATGCACTAATAAAAAGATGGATAAAAACAGAAAAATATTACTTATGCGGCTGAATCTTCTTCAAAACTTTAGCGCATGCGCATTCAATACCTTTGCGTAGTCTATGACATTTTGGTTTTACAAACACATTTTACAAAGTTAAAATGTCTGAATTAATCTTCGGACAAACTTTTGATAGCCAGCAAAAAGCCAAACAGTTACTTTGTATTGTGGTCGAAATTATCACCCAGTGCCACAAAGGCACAATGTAACGTGGAAGCTTCCGCCACACAAGTAATTTCTGCATACGTTGGGTGGCGGAATCTTCCGCCGCAGAAGCACTACGCTAAAAAGACTACTTACTTAGATTATCATATGTATTTTTTAAGTTGTAAAGTTATACACTTGGTACATGTTTATGGGTGCAGGTCCGGTTTTGGGGACAGTTACTGAATCTCATCAAATTTTACTTGATGATGCCTATAAATATAAGTATTGGAACATGCCTATTCCAATCCTCCAGAACCTATTCAGGAATTTTGTATAAATTTACAAAATTCAACTCAACTCTGAGAAAGTGGTCAATTGCTATCTGTGATCGCCATATATGTTTTTGAAAATTCATAGAAAATTCCACATTAGACTCCTAGAAATCATGGGTGTAACCAGGTAAAATTTGATGAAATTCTGTCCCCAAAACTGGACCTGTGCCTGATTTTTCTTGCATTTGAATGACAAATTGGTAAATTTTTGTATGTGATAGAATGTCTCGCAACGCCCGGGATGCGCAGATGGAGTGCAAAGTCTACATTGGTGATCTGCCAAAAGATGCTGAAGAGAAAGAGATAGAACGAGTGTTTACTTATTATGGTCGATTAAAGAGTGTCTGGGTTGCACGGAATCCAGCAGGCTTTGCTTTTGTAGAGTTTGAAGATCCACGAGATGCAGAAGATGCTGTCCGAGGATTAGATGGAACGTAAGTGTTTCTTTTGAAAAGTGTGGTATGAAGATAATTTATTTGTTTTAATATGCCTAAAATAATTTATTCAGGAAACTGGAAATGGTGTTGCGGTGAATAAATTTAAATTAATAAATTTTAAAATAAATATGAATTGGTCCTACTGGAAATAGTATTTTTTCTGTTCGTCTTTATATTTGTGACTTCTTGGTACCAACAAACCTAATACTCTCCAGTATTATTTAAATATTGTTATCCTAGTAGATAGCCGTGTTTCAGCACATTTTGGAAGTTCATAAAGGTGCCATGCATGCCCAGGAACACCGAGTTCTAGATCCTCCATGTTCATGAGTACTTGTCTTGAAGGCTGTTATCTTCTTATCTTGAGGAGCTGTGTGTCTTGGTCTCAACCATGCCTGGCTGCAGATCCCTTAGCACTTTTATGCAGGGTCACCTGGTTGTCCTGCCGACCTGAACTGTCACTGTGCAGCATAGAAGCTTCACTGTCGTCATTTTACAGAAATTGTCTGACTAGCAATCTACAACATGAGCTTCTTGTGTTTTCTTTGCCTTTTTTCCATCAGCATTTGAAAGCCATTGGGTTAGATCGTGGTTTTGTGTTGTTGGGTCAGGACTTCTGAGGAGTTGCTCTTGAAGATGCACTATACAAATTTGCAATTACAACTACAAAATTTCAGTGACCACCAAGAACTTCTGCCAGTAAAAAATTTAAATGAAACTGTTTTTATGACCTTTGTAGAAACATCTGTGGTTCTAGGGTGCGTGTAGAACATGCCACTGGTAAGGTTCGTCCAAAGCCTTGGCAAAGACGGGGAGGTGGTGGTGGTGGTGGTGGTGGTGGTGGCCCTCCACCAAGAAATGCTCGACGTGCCAGTGAGGAGAGGTGTTACCAGTGTGGCGAGCGAGGTCATTTGTCCAGAGATTGTCCACGTGATCGCAGAGGAGGGGGCAGCCGGTACAGCGGTGGCAGAAGGTTTGTTCCATATGTATATCAGAATGAACTGACAAGTTTTCTGTCAGAGTTTGTAAGTTTTTACAGTCCGGAACTATTTAATTAATTTTTATATATATATATATATATATATATATAGTATGTGGTTCTGTTTCTGTTAAATTATTAATGTTTAGCTGTAGTGTTTTTGTGTTCACTTAATTTTTTAGCACTGGGCAGCTTCCAGGATACATGTTCTAGAATATTGTATGTGGCCATTTATTTCTTATATGCATAATACATTTTTTAATTTGTTTTCTGTCTTTATTTTAGCTTAATAATTTCATCATAAATTTTGTTTTACTCCATATTTAATTTTTTTTCACTTTCAAAGTTGGTGTAGAATTATTTTTTTGCATGTATTTGTATGTATCATGTATATAATCTTTGTATTCAGATGAGTTCTGTATGTTGTATGTTGGAGTGCGCTATCAAGAACGCATGTGTGTAGTATTTTCAGTTCTCTCTATGCCATTTCAGCTGATGTAGTGCAATTTTTCGAATAAATCATGATATTTATTTGTGTGCAACAAGTAGCAGTGTTTGTGGTGTATGTGTTTTAGATTTAGGTCTCTTCCCTACCATCTGAAAGTAGTGAAGTATAGCTGTTGCACTGTTTTGTTGTGACAGAATTTTACTTTACCTTTTCTCTCAGATCATCTGAATTTGGGTTGGGATATAAACATCTAACATAGATGACGTGGTTGTCGTAACGTGTGTGTTTTTCGTCAAATTTAAATATGTTTCTTTCGCGATGAATTGCAGAAATTCTTCCTAAATATCAACTGTAATCTGCCTCTCGAAGGGCTTCGCATTTCAACTACTACAATGCTACTACGTAGCTCCACTGGCACCTCTGCAACTACAATAATTCATCAGTACCACCACCACTTCTCCCGCACGGTCGCCGTGCTCTGCATTACAAATCAGTGATCTTCATCAGTCGGTCTTCATCGGCTTGCCCTTCTACCGCTTCATGGTTTAACACCAACAATGGGCAACAAATTCTACTTCTGCAACATAAGTTTGGGTACGGCTGATGCCATCAGCCTGATGCACTTAAATTCGTCACTCTTGACAGGTACATACCATACCTGAGGAGTGTCTTACCTCAGGCTGTAGTTTAGCTTGTCACAAGGGACAGGTATATCCCGTAACAGTGCCATAATCACTGTTAATTTGGTCTAAGCTAACAAGTATGGCAAAGCCAATACCTGAAAGTTTTATTTCCTTGAACCATTAATGTTGAATATTTTGAAGCAATCTAGAAAACCTTATGGTCTAGTGCACACTACTGTATTCAGTAATGCAGACCAGTGTATCCTACTGTATAGTGCATGCTGTCCAAATTTTGTTTAACTGACTTGAAAAAGTAACCCTTTAAGTGTTTTAAAAATATATTATTATTAATTCAAAGTCTGTTGCAAGTTAATGGCTTCATGTGGTGATACCCAGGAGCAACTGCAAGTTTAACCTTATTGTGGTTGCCGTTGTCTGAAGATGCATTTGATGAAAGGGACCTGTGCATGCAAGTCATGACTAATGCATGGAGTAGTGGTTTTGTGTAACTGTGTTTAGTTGTATTTTGTAGGTCCCACTCGAAGTCCAGGTCACATTCACCAGACAGGAAAAAGAGCTACAGCAGAAGTCTTAGCAGGTAAATGAAAATTCTTATGTTATGACTTACGCAGTCTTTTAACAAGTCGTTGTTCTAAGGATGAAACCACAAAACAGTCAAAATAATGGGTTTAATTGTGCAGGGCAGAAACTATTTTAATATAAGTAAAATTAAATAAATTTGAGATTCTGTAAAACATGTGATTTGTTGATTTACACCACTGGATAGTAAGCTGTTTTGTGTATGTACAAAACTATAGTTTTCTTAAAGTGGCACCATATAAATGTCCAGTTAGCTGTAAATGTAATAGAACATGACATTTCTGTAGTGCAATTTATGACTAGAAAGTGCTCGTTACTGGGCATTCTCATAGAAAGTGTTATGTAGAATAGCAAGAAATTTATGGAATCTTAAACACCTCAAAGGCACAGTCTTGATATATTTGTTTGATTCCTACTACTTAAACCTCAGAGCGTTGACTTGTTTTTTTTCGTGGAAATGTTGGTCACTTTAGGCATAAAGCATGGTGCTTTAGAAATGTAGCAAAATGTTTATGGATAAATTAATTTTACAGACTTAATTTTTTTGTTTAGGTCACGCTCAAGGGAACGAACTCAGAACTACAGATGAATGACTGTAATGAAATACTTGTCGGATCAAAACATTAGTGCTAGACATTCGATTAAATCTCATGATGTTGTCTTGACAATACAGTTTTACTGAACTACAAACATTTATAATTACTTTCTGTATCTTAGAAGACAACTTGTTCGTTATCAAACATTGTTTCTTCACTGTCAACTGTGGTTGTTCATGGCCTTCACATGTTACAAAGTCATGAGCTAACTATTGAATTTCACATAGTCTTAGCATATTCTTGGCAATTGATATTTCACATAGTCATCAGGAGACAGCAGCTTAAGATGATGAATTAATTCTTATCCTGATCTGCTATGGGCCTCCATCGAACTGGAGCAAGTGCAGATTGTTTTCCTCTGATAGTGGCCTTGAGGAGAACCTGGTCTGGTTTTCAAAGCCTTGATTGTGATGCACTGACCATCCTTTTAGCACCACTCTTCAGAAGGGCAGGCATTAGATGAAGCTTTTGAGCTGCAGCGCTACATGCTTCTGTACAACGCCAGTCAGAAACTCCACCGTCTGCCTTATCAAAGCTACCTAATTTTATTAAGATCATCCTTTGGTGCTCCTAGGATCAGCTAACTGAATGGCTTGATAAAACCATGGCAGAAGGGGTTCAGTCCATCATCGATGTCAAAATTGACAACATTCAGGGTTTGCAGGCCACACTACCCGTAAGATATGGCAGATTGGGATGAGGAGTGCTAGATTGTTGGCTTCTGCTTAATTGGCTTCAGCTACAACCATCCTTGAACTACAGTCTGCCATCTTCAGTCGTTGCCCCACAGCTGCTGATGTTGCATCTTGGTGGAGACACTTCCATCTAGTGCTGACCCATTGCCAACAAAACAGACCACCTGGGATGGGCCTGTGATTGAAGTGGATAGATCGGGGGTTGGGAATCAAGCACCAAAAAACGACGATTGAGAATGGCGGATTGCAGTCATTTGCACTCATTCAGGTGATTGACTTACTGCTTTTCATAATCGTAAACTCGATTTTCTAATATTACTTGAAAGCTAAGCGTAGGACACCAGCTTATTCACGAGTGTTCCGTCAGGTCAATGAGGTTGTCCATAGATGCCATGTAATGAACCACGTCCGGTTCCAAGAAGACTGAAGGGAGAGGGTATCTGTTAGGGTGGGTTGTGTTTAAGTCGAGAGTATTGGGAAGGCAGCAGATTTGATGGATCGGGGGTGGGGGGGTTAAATACGTGAAATGGTGAGAACAATTTTGAATGGAATACCAGAGGGTTAATAGAGGGCTTGAGACGGATGATGGGTGAATGACGGAAGGGACAGAGGAACAGAGAATTTGCGAAATTCAGGAGGTTAGAGAACTTAAGACGAATAGTTACATGGGGACGGGTAAGAGGATGAACGAGCAGAGTGGTCTGATTGGTAGAGTTAGTGAAGATAAGTAGGTTGGGAAACTGGAGGGAGTTATATGTTAACGAAAGAACTTGAGACATGAATGCTGTCAGGGATTTTCTTAGGCGATAGTACGTACGGTCAATACACGGGGACCTTATATGGTGTTGAACCTATTCAAACGAGCGGCGGTGCTGAAGGATTCACCCGACAAATGCATTGAAAATGAACAAGGTTGAGGCCATACGGTCGATATAGAAACAAGTGAACATGCATATGCATTTTATCAAATGGCGCCATTGGACGTATGAATCTGCCTAAAGGGCAGAGAACCACAAGAAGAAGATGTGGTCTATACTTGACCAATGAGGCAGTGCGTGTAGCATTTGGCCTTCGATTGGTCCTCGGCCTATACGGCTATCATCATTGTCGATGCGGCCATGATGGCCACCATGGCCTCGTTTGCAGATTGGCTTTCGGGCGATTCCTTCGTCATCCCGCCATCAGTGACATAGTTCGGCCGGCCTTATAGAAAGCCGATGTTCCTAGCAGTAAAGAACCGACAGGCTTATATCGCTCAGAGGTCAGAAGGGGCTACGATGGTTCTCAGGAGTGGCAGAGGCATGGGGTGTTACAGTTGTTTGGCATATTGTATCGTTCGCAGACAAATTCTGCAGAGACCGCGGCTTAAATTAACAGGGTGTCATATATAAAACCGAAAAAAACCATCTGTACACCTTTTTCTACCCGTCGCCTTCGAAACACTGGGCCCAATTAACTCTGCCGAAGTCGATTTCATCCCTGTGGTTGGCAGTCATCTTTCACCTATCTCTGGAGAGTCACGTGATGTCAATTTCCTTTTCCTACGCCTTTCTACCTGTATCCGGCGCCATAGCATTTCCGTGCACTTTTTCTAATGTTGCGGAAGACGTGGTCTATTTTCCAGATATGGCTTTGTTCTATCAGTATAAGAAGCGTAGGCCTACAAACAGTACTCAAAACAACTTACTGGCTTTTAAAGTACCTGCACTAATTATTATTTCCCCATTTATTAGGCGCCATTGTCTATGGCTATCAGTCGATGGCCCCGAGCACTTGTGAGTGAAGGACTTGCTCAAGGTCCCTACACAGTAATCGTCTCAGAGGGGGGTCGAACCCGTACTCTCCGCGTTACAAGCCGAGCGCTCTATCCAATATGCTGCCGTCTCCCAAAGTCCTATCACTTACCTATAATACACCTTAATCCGCCTATCTTCGTCTCTTATTTACAAGTCAACAACTCCGTGCAAACCGCTCCTCTTCCGCTCTAAACACGTCTTTGCTCTCCCGTCACCTCTTCCCTAAAATTTGGAAATCACGAAATAGCCACAGCTGCTCCAACCATCTGGAATTACTCGCGCCTGAAATACGACAATTAGACCTCTCTGACCTATCATACGAATTCACCAAACACTTCACCACTTGGAATCTCTGCGCAGGTCTTTCACTGAAAACACTCCATTTCCACAAATCCTATCCTGATTCCTCCTGTCATGATTATCGTTTTTGCCTAATCAATTCCAACCATCATCCACCGTAGCTTTCTGACTGCCTGCCAGCCTGACCTTTGATCTTGACCTGAAACCGAATCTTAACCTTCCTGCCTATCGAATGTTTTGACTGAGCGCCTGTTCCTGCGACTAGCTTTCATTAGGCGCTGTAGATATCTCGAATTTGCGATTACAATTACGAATAAAACCTACCTTAGGCAGACCGAAAGGAAATGCTAATGTGCTGTAAACGACACGGTTTTTAGGGCGAACGCAGGGCCTTGATGAATAATTATCCTACAACACTCTAAAAAGCCACAATTTATTACCGAACTTAACGGTGGAAATTGCTCTAATGTCGGGATTAGGATAAGGCAATGTTTGATATATAATCTAAGGACGACAGAGCTGCAAAAACATTTTGCTTATTTACTTAGATAATGCCAACCAAAGCCTTCAATTACAGATACAGATAAGCTGGTTCCCGCGACTTAGCTTTCGTTGAGCGCTGTAGAAATTTCGAGATTACGATACCCACTTGGTCGGCACGCATCGCTTAGCCAATAGAAATTTAAATATCGTGGTCCAATTTTGCCTTGACCCTATTTTTGAGCTTCCAATTGGCCAGCCAATGATATTTTTGATAGTTGTGGGAGAGTCTATTTTTAGCGTAAATTCACGGATAGTATTTAAAGTATTGAATTTGACTCAGAATTATGTAGGGACGAAATGATCACGAAGATTATAGAATAAGGTTGCAAAGCAAGTTTAACTGTTTCGGTAAGCATGAGTGTAAACGTTGTCTAAACGGATCGTAGGAATGGTTTATTATTTTAATATGTCGACGTATAGTCAGCAGCTGACGTGCTGATTATTTTTAACAGTTGGCTAACTAAGTTTTCGGATTTAGTATGGCCGGTTGCATAACCTAGGGTGCGTTTCGTAGTTTGCGATTTGTAGGTGAAGGAGGACATCGTCCCACTGGTTCGGACACTTTCCCATTTCCTCGTACATTTCGCTTCTACCCATATCCCTCCCCTCACCCAACAAATTGCTGTCAACCACAAATTGCACCCTGCCTAGAGGACCTAGAACATACTTTCTTCGTCGTTCTATTTGCAGACCTGTCTTGGCGACTACCATGTACTCGTGTCCCTACAACGAGTGGCTTCATCTTCTAGCTTGTGGTTAAAGACGTGGGTTCAGTTTCTGGATACATCCTGTGAAATCCTACTGGATCACTGCAAATCCTTGGTAGACATCATCAACTTTCTGGTTGTGCCAAAACTAGAACTGTTCTTGACGAATGAGGCTTTTCAATTGCTGGACCTAAATTTTGGAACTCTATTTGTGCATCTGTTCATTCTGCTTAGTTTCTTGGGATATATCGGTCTTTACTTAAGACTATCCTTTTTCATTTGGCCCATCCCTCATAGGCTGCCTGTCTGTTTCAGCACACTGACTTTCTGGATGTTGACCTGACTGTGTCTTGATTTGGTGTGCTATTGTTCAATGCCTTATGCATTAGACACCGGCGTTATGGAAGTTGCAAATTACAAATAACAAATAAATCCAAGACGTTGCCCTCCTACACCTCCTGCTCATCTTTTTCCTCCTCCACAACCTCCTCCACCTTCACCACTACCTCTTTTCTTCTTCATTACATTATTATCCCTTATCATTCTTCCTTTTCTACCCCCCCCCCCTACTCCTGTAGGGGCTCCAATAATTTAAAGTCAGTCCTTTTCTTTACACTACATTACATTACAGTAAAGGTTATTGGCCAATCTGCTGCTTTTTTGTTTTTGGAAACATCAAGAAGGGAACTGGACAGAGTTTCTCGAGTTTATGGGAAGGCGCTGTTGACTGGCAAATATCCTCATACCCGGTAATTTGTGGAGGATATTTTACGGTATTGTGAAGTAGATTAATTGCTTTTAATTAATTATTAACATTTAAAAGTGTTGTAATCTGTAAACTGTTTCTAGTTGGGACTGCAAAGGCAATATTTGCTGCTATGAAGACTCTGAAAGATCTGTGCCTTGGCTGTCTTGGCAACAATCTCCATGGTAACATCAGCTGTATTGTACGCAGTTTGGCCACTGTTAACAAAGAGATCCTGCTCGAACGACTAGTTTTTCATGACCGACTGACAGCGGAATACCTGCCACACATCACCTATAACCTGTTCTCATCATCGCTTAAGCATATCAGTTTCTACAAGTGTTCGCAGGTGACTGATGCCGTGCTTCTGCAGCTGAGTTTGAGCAAGTGCCAGCTTACCCATCTGACTATAAGCGACTGCAACTCAGTGACAGGTGGGTAGAGGTGAGTAGGAGTGCTAGTCACGTGGGTGTGTTGCTTGTGTTAATTGCGACAGGTAAGAGCAGGTAATATACTTAAGTTATGTGAATTTGTATAACACAGGTGGAGAAGGTGAGACATATTGTTAAGACATATTTAGGTGGGTATGGTAACATAAATCAGGTGAATAATATAATATAAGTGTTGCAATAAAATATATAGGTGAGTGACATAAGGTGAATTATTTTAAATTTAAAATTTATTTAATTTTTTAAGCAAAAGTAAATTGTTTTCTTGTTGAAGTACAGTCAGAATGTACTGACAGATTTTATACTTTATTGCTCAGAAGAGCACTGCAAGGAGGGTTATTTCAAAGTTTATAATATTTTAAGTTAATTTTACTTTCAGACACAGATCTTATGAATAATACAGCTATTAAATTCGTAACGAAATTGAAATGACTTGGCTGGTTTTATCCTGACTGCAGTGAAATTGTTACTTTTAAACTTTGAGTTTATTTAGATAATTTTATTTTATGCAGAAATAACTAAAATTTGCTCCTAAAGTTAAAGTATTGCTCAAGTGTTAGAGAAAACTGGATCGTTAGGAGCATTGCTCTCACTCAATTCTAATCTCAGTCTAATAGCGGTCCCTTAAGCTGATTCATGAGGGGCAGCCACCCCAGTCTGTAAATCATTGCACTGGCTCCCTGTTGAGCATAAAATTAAATTTAATATTGCTGTAGTTGCGTATAAGTCACTGCATTCTGGTCAACTGCAGTACATTTGACATATTTTTTGCAGATATTGGAATTACACACATTACCAGAGGGCAGCACAGCCTCGAGTGTCTTGAGCTTTGCAAATTGCACAACCTTACAGCGAAGGCATTTACATTTCTGCACTGCCCGTCATTAAAGACTGTCAAAATTCAAACTTGTAATGGCATCAACACTGAAGGTACTTAATACGTAACATACATTCCTGTTTTTTGTATACTGCAACCTTCTTACTGGTGGTGCAACGTTTTGGTCTGCTCAGTAGCATGCTGGATCTGTAATCCAGTTATAGCGCTGTTTTCATAATGCAGAAGGCATGAGTCAATAGTAGCTTCAAGTGAAGACATATCACTAATAAAAATCCATTGGAAAAGGTCATAGGTTTTCCCAGATGCAATTGAGACTGATCAGGGACTGAAGAAACTGGTATGCAATCTTTGTATACATGCATGTATGTGTTAGTATGTGGGCATTTGTATGGCATCTGTTAAGAACCTCCTTAAAGTGCTATCCTAATGCAGAAGAGTTTGATAATTTTCTTTGTGTAGCAATACAGGTGCTGCTGAAGAAGAATGACATGATTGAGGAATTGGCTCTGATATCCTGCAAGAAATTGGATGACTCTGTGATTGCAGTTGTTGCTCAGCGCCTTGGTGCATCACTTGTAAGTCTGTTGACCATTCTCAGTAGGGAAACAAACAGAAACGGGAAGCAGACAGAGAAACCAAAATACAGACTCGGATGAAGACTTAAACAGAGACAAAGGCTTATACAGATAGAGACAGACAGACGGACGACGGACGGACGGACAGACAATAAAGAGAATTAAGATGTTGTTGGATTTGGAAGAATGGCCGCTAGTTACATAACCCAAGGTCTGATTTGTAGTGTGCGATTTTTCGGGAAAACTTCCTCCACCCACTGAAGTTATGTTTTCCCTTTGCTGTACATTTTACTGCTGCCAAAAGTCTTTACTTCACTGCTCCATCCAGAATTTCCACCTAACTTTTTGTGCATGTCATACAGTGCAATGTAATGAAGCACTTATATAAAGCACTACTTTGAGTTGCTGTTGGTAAGTAAGATTACGTAAGTAAGTAAGCAAGTGAGTGAGTAATCTTCATTAGCATGAGGCAAATGCCCACATTTTACAACAACATTTTATACAAACCAGTAATAAAGTAGCACAATCTAGCCATCTTGGTAATGTTGCTGCATTCTGGGAGGGGTGCTACAGGTGTTCCTAGATGAGTTTCATTTCATGGACTGGTTCAGTTGTTGCTTTGGTTATTTTACTTTGTAAAGCACTTCTGTTTTCTTATGGACATTATGTGCGTGATGATGTAATGTAATGTATAACAAGACATTTACAAAGTGCCTTCTGAGTATCATTCGACTGAATTCCCTGTCAGCTTAATGATGTTATAGTTTGTTCAGAATTATAAGTTCATCTACAGCTGTGAAAGTTCCCATTGACATGCTATCACATGACGAACAGATTCTGCTCTGGCTTACAAGCTGAAAACGTATTTGGAGTCTGCGTGTTGATGATGAGGATGACATTGATGCAAACAATGATGATCTTCATCTTTTCGTAGAGTTATGAAATATGAGGATGACATTGATGCAAACAGTGATGATCTTCATCTTTTCGTAGAGTTATGAAATATGAGGATGACATTGATGCAAACAATGATGATCTTCATCTTTTCGTAGAGTTATGAAATATGAGGATGACATTGATGCAAACAGTGATGATCTTCATCTTTTCGTAGAGTTATGAAATATGAGGATGACATTGATGCAAACAGTGATGATCTTCATCTTTTCGTAGAGTTATGAAATATGAGGATGACATTGATGCAAACAATGATGATCTTCATCTTTTCGTAGAGTTATGAAATATGAGGATGACATTGATGCAAACAGTGATGATCTTCATCTTTTCGTAGAGTTATGAAATATGAGGATGACATTGATGCAAACAGTGATGATCTTCATCTTTTCGTAGAGTTATGAAATTGTTGTGATCACTACTAAAATTCTTCTGCCTTAGAAATTTACTGATAAAATTTACTTCAAGTGGAAATCTAAAATATAATATTTCTGTTGATGTTTTAGGAAGTTTTGAATCTTCGGGACCTGTATGCACTGAGCAACAGCAGTCTGATTCTACTTGCCAACAACTGTCCAAATATTCTCAGGTAAGCTTAACTTGCATTAGTAATGGCTATTGCCAGATTAAGGAATACAGAATAAGATGAACTTACTTATGTTTTTAGTGCATAATAAATGGCATACATGTATAGATATATTTTAAACAGACTATTAAATAGCATGTTTACCATAATTGTACTGTATGCTTACCTTATTCTTACTGTTTTACTACTGATATATTTATTTGATATGAAATTTTGTATTTTTTAGTTTAAATCTTCATGGATGCAGCCGCATAAGTGATGAAGGTTTAGGTCAGGTCAGTCTGGATTTTCTTAAGGCAGTAGTGCCTTTTCTTTAAGGCATATGAGCAATACTAACAAAACAATACTGCTGACTTGCTGACAAGCCTAAGATCCACTAATGCCCATATTACATAAATACGTAAATGTGCGCATGTTTACATGCAAACATGTATGCTTGCATTACTTACAATTATTTATACATACCTGCATACTTGTATAGGCAGCACATTCATTTCTCATTCTCTTTTTGTATTTTCTAATTCATTTTATGACCCAGTGATTGCATGGAAACCACACTGGAACATCTTTTTAATCACATTTTGTAAAATATTTCAGATTTTTGAAAAGTGCACAAAACTCAAAGAACTTGATCTTTCCTACTGCACCGGAGTCCAGCGGAGCCCCGCCTCTGCCTGCATTTCCCGTCTTCCGTCGAACCTTCAGGAACTGTCACTTGTCGGAGTCATGTCAGATGACAGCGCACTCCTGATCAGTGCTCTCAGTCGACTGACCGCTTTAAAATCACTTCGACTTTGTGGAGTTCCTGCAATCACAGATGAAGCCCTAGATGAGGTAACATTTATAATAACAATGTTATGATAATTGTGATGTTAATGGCAACCAATTGGCTATTTTTGTATACTTGATGTTTATTACAAATGATCTGTTTCTTTATTCTATCTTGCAGATTCTGTCCTCGATTGGTTCGACCTTGCAGAAGCTTGATCTGAGTGGAGGTTTGATGTCACCACTTACGGACTCTGGTATAGCAGCAATCACGAAACACTGCTTCAGTCTGTCATTTGTTGGGCTAAGCATGCTCAAGCAGGTGACTGGGGCAACTTTTTTGCCCCTGTTGAGAGACCTTGACCGGGCACGTAAACTGAAAGTTCTTCAACTGAGCTGCCCAAAGGTTGGAATCTTAACATTTTTTAAATACAGCAGTGCGCAGAAATGTAAGACTGTTTACAGATTTAATGCACGTACTGTTGAACTGTGTGTGACCTCGCAGTATCAAAAATGATACAAGTGCCTCCTTAAGTTCAATATGTACCTCCTCTTCCTATCTTTCTATCCAGTTTTTTGAAAAAAAATAATTTGTAGCCCCCACAAAACTGATATAGTTTTATGTTCAAGACAGTCTACAAAAACATTTTCAGTGACAGCATATGTCATTGGAGCATAAAAAAGTTACAGAAAATGTTTCCAGACACAGCCAAACAAATTTTTTCAAATATATTTATAAATGAAGGAAATACAATTATTTAATATTTAGACAATAGTCATAAAACTGTAAGATTTACATATCTGTTTTGATTGGTTGTTTTTTATATTTTGAGGTGTTTTCTAGGTGATCAAATGACGTAATCTAGCGTAAAATTATACACAGAGGCCTAAATGATGCAATGATCTAAATTTGTAACGACTGTGATTCATTAGGAGGCTACAATATGACTAGACCCACCTGATGCCTTTTAACTGCCTTTGGTCGTTAAGGGGTTAATGCCATCTGAATTCTGAACTGTTAACTCTGCTGCTAATACTGCTAATACTGCTAATACTGCTAATACTGCTAATACTGCTAATACTGCTAATACTGCTGCTCAGTCGCTCCTGTCATTTCGTTCTCAACTTAAAACTTACCTGTTTCAAATTGCTTATCCACCATAGGCTGCCTCTCTGTCGTGCGGACTGACCTCCTGGATATCGACCTGATTGTGGCTTGGTTTTGGTGTGCCATCGGTTGATGCCTTGTGCATTAGACACTGGCGCATTAGAAGTTGCTAATTAATAATACTAAGGCATCAGCTGATGGCATACCAAAGTAATTATCATGCAACATAGTTAAGTTTGTGCAGTTGAAAATAATTAAATTAATCTGTTGAGTGTATGCTATAAGAAAATAACAATAAAATTACTTGGACACCATATATTTAACTGTGTTTTTGTGATCATTTGAAATTACAGTTGGAGCCTGAGGTGCTTTTCCAAATCAGCACAAACTGTTCTGCCCTTGAAGGTCTCCAGTTGTCAGGCGTCCAAGCCGTCAATGATGAATTCTTGATAGCAATTGCTACTCTCTGTACATCACTTAAAGATCTTGGCATCAAGGCGTGCCGCCATGTAAGGCATGGTTGAAATTACTAATGGTCATTGCTATCAGCACTTAAGTTTGTTGAAAGATGAAAGACTGTTGAATGTTGCATCCACTTTTACTGTGGTGCAGCGCCTTTGACAGGTTCCTAAAAGGTGCTACATAAAGGTGCATTGATACATTCATATGGCAGTGTTCACTAACGTTTGGAAAATATTAGTTGAGTGTTGCAAAGACAGCTGCAGATGAATGATGCTCTAGCATTTGAGACAAACATTGTCCTGTCATTGGATTGCTGTAGTTGTCTGTGCCTCAGCCATATGATCCTTGAGCCTTAGGGGCACTCTTTGAAGAAGTTTATAGGCCTGTAAACAGTTGTGTTAACTTTACATTTACCTTTACATCTAGGCTATTACCATGCTGCTGAATAGTTTCTGTAGAGGCATGTAAACAATTCTGGTATATTTGTAATGCTTTGGTTGACAGTTGATGATAAGAGTGGTTGATTATTTGATTGATAAGATTAGTTTTTGCATATCTTAAGCACTGCTTTCTAGTGATTAAGCACCACTTGATGGTGCTAAGTAATTGTGAGTGAAGGACTTGTTCGGGGTCCCTACAGTGTAACCGTATAAGGGGAGGGTCAAGCCCATTCTCTCTGCATTACTAGCTGAGAGCTCTGACTGACTTGCTACAGCTCTAACCAATAGGCTACCATGCCCTGCATGAAAACGTTATCATTCATATTATTTACAAGTCTGTCAGCAGTAGTCGTCAGAAACACCATGGTGGAGATGAAGGATCTTACAGCTGAAGCACAGACATGACTGCAATTCAACAACAGGACAACAGTTTGTAGAGGTTACATGGCTGGACAACAAATCTAGATTTTACATGACAGAGGTTTGAACCTTGGAAGCAAAAGATGCTTTAGCAGTTTGCCACTGTAAGTGTAATAAATTGGTGATTACTTTACTTATGTTACCTGTTGGTACCTGCGACATGAGCTTCTAGTCTTTCTCTGCCTCTGTTTTGCCAGCAGTTGAAGACCATTCTGTTGATCATGGTTATGTTTTGTCCGGTTGGAAGCACCTTGGAGTTTTCTTGAAAAGGTGCTGTATATGGAAGAGGTGCTTGAAAAGGTGCTGTCCTATAACCGAACCCTTCCTGCCTATCGCTTTTGCTTTGATTGAGTGCCTGTGAATAAGTTGATTCCACGAATTGGCTTTGTTGGGCACTAGAAATCTCTAGCTTATGATTACGATATATGTGTGCACTTGCAGTTTTGATTATTGTGGCTATAGGTAACTGATGTCAGTGTCTGTGCATTAGCACAGTACTGTCCTCTGGAGTGCATTGTTCTGTCTGGTATCCAAAATCTAACTAATCGCAGCATCTATGCATTGGCCAATGGATGTCCCTACCTTAGCGAGATCTACCTCAGCGGCTGTTCTAAAGTTTCCCGAGACGCAGTTCGCTACCTTGTGGTAAGAATGATTTTATTTGTGCTTAGTAGCCTGGTAAAATATCTAAGTGCTAAAGTACTGGGTAAAATGTCTAAGTGCTGAAAATTCTGCATCCAATGACCCCGTTTTGACTGTACCTGGGTTCCAGAAAGACTAATTCGTCTCTGAGGAGAGCCATATGAGGACTAATGTTGGCAGATACCTGTAATATATGAACAGTTAGTTTCCCCACCTTATCTGTTGGTGATAAAGTATGCAAGAACCTGCTTTACCTAACAAAAACAGTGGATCTCTTTCTGTGGTTTCAGGATGCCTGTATCCCTCGCGTAAAATTTGAACATCGAATTCCAAATGCCGACACCGATCGAATCATGGTCAACAATCCAAGTACCGTCCAACCTTACCCAACTGGTACATCACTCAACAGTGCTTCTTAAGTCTCAACACATCACAGCATATTAACAGAAAGAGCAAAACACCAGTCCACCAAGTTTTAGAAAGTGTATATCCATTATATCAGGTGGAAACTGCCTTCGACAGGGCCACTCAGATGTTTTGTGTGTGTATGCCTGTGCGTGTGTGTGCCTGTGCATGTGTGTAGGCTGCACGTAAGTATGTATCTGAGCAATTATATAGCACTTTTAGGAATGTCTGATTGGATTAAGACGGTGGATTAGCACTGTAGGGTAATGTAATGTAAATACAGTTTGATCATGTGCTTCTGCTATCCGCAGAGCTTCTCAGTTACAGATTCCAAGGTTGAACGACCTTCCTCCTGAAGTGCAAACATGACAACAGATATCCAGCAAAAGCACAACTTTCCCTTATGGGTGAGATGGCTGGATGTGCTTTACTTCAAACCCTAGACTAAGAGGCAAAGATTGACATGGCATCTACACAAAACTATGCCACACTTGAATTTAACCCTTGCGTGCTATGTTCGTTTGGAGTGTTGGAGTGACTGGATCATAATTTGACTTGTCCCATGCTTGTTGAAGAAGAGAACAACAATGTTTAAGAATTATTTCCTACTGGTTTTCCCAAATGTATGTTACCAATAAGATCTGTATTCTGTTAAACTCGGTAAATTCATGAAGCCCTATGACTCGGACATGCCTACACCTAGAATTGTGATCGGTATCTGTTGTCTGGGAATACAGCTCAGTCATTCAACGCCTCTAGATACATGTCAAACTGCAGTCTGACACAAAATCTGCCTTTCGATCAAGTTAATTGATGTCCACAATATTTTTGCCTTTGTGGTGTCTGCTTTTAGCAGACATTGCTGTAAAAATCTGTAGAATGAGCCTGAGGAGAAAAGGAAATCCAGTAGGACATATATACGAAATCTTATATACTGATAGTTCAGTTTTGGTAATGCTTGATGGATCGATCAATTGTTGTGTTAAAGTAAAATTGAAGTCTGTACCATCAATTTAAAGTACATTAAAATTATTGTAAATTGTACGTTTTTCTATAGCGACCATATGGCCTTCACCCGCGCACGGGTGAGATCCTTCACCACCGCTACACGCCATTTAAGGTCCCCGCGCACGGACCGTACTAGCCCGAGATTCAAATCTCTGAAATAAGCCACGACCTGGGATCCTCGCGCGCCGAGGCTTCCCTGGCGTACGCGCTTACTGATGTAGCTATCTAGGCAATTATAGTATGTATGGACTCTCCAGAGCATTCAGGTGTATAGATACACACATTAAACGTAATTTCAGGGTTTATATTTGGTTGTTGAGGGGTTCAACTCGGGTTGAAGGTTCTTCACAATGGCATATACAACCATAAGTACTTGTTTTAGACAGCTTTAAGGTAAGGTCTAGTAACTGAACTTTTTTTCTGTTGACAAAACTGAGTATACTGTGATTTTAATTGCTTCTAGTTGTGAGAACTGCGTAGTAGGTTAGAGACTTGTTTTTACTGATGAAATTTTCACGTCAATTATTAAAACTCTGTTCGTTTGGTTTGATAGACAAACTTCGCCATACGCCTGTGTGTAGTGTAGGGACGATCAGTTTTGCATGATTTAATGGCTACATATTGTTCTAAGAAGTTTTTGAAGACTAATGTTGACTGAGACTTGTTAAAACTCAGTTTTAAATTGAGCCCAATTTTATTGTTGAATTCAATATGAATCTCCTCCCTTACCTTTCCCCACACCCATAGTCTTAATTTTCTAATACTATACGAGGGTACGAGTACCCCACACTTTTTCAAATCATAAATAAACAATAACCTTTAAGTTTAGAATGAGCAGGTATTCTCCAATGACTTTTATATTATTAGTCAAGCAATAACTGAAAAAAAGAGGAAGAAATTGGTTCCCACAGTTTCTAGACCAACATTACACCCCGTTGTGACTGAACTACTCCTTTAATTATAGTTTCTAAGATCAAGACGTGTTTCTTTACTCGAGTTAACAATAAGCTAAGAAACGGGCGAGTTTGCGGTTCGAAACCCAATCATTGACGGCTACGACAAATCGTCGACATCCTCCCTCCTTGCGGACGTCCTTACTGGACGCTCCTAGTCAGGCATGAGTGGATGGATTGAATAGTACTTTGTAACCAGACAATGAGTGCCAGCGATCGATTATTCTGGCCTCACTAGACTTTGTTTTTGACGTTGCTTCACAGAATGCACTAATAATTGAGTAGGATATTGGCTTATGCGTAGGGGGACGCTTGCTTGTTATGCTTACACGTGTAGGCCTAGTCGTCTTTTAAACATAGGCTAGGCCTATGTTTAGCCTGATACTATAGACCTGTGTTGCTCTAGAGGCCTGGGTGGTAAACCTATGCGTCAGCTTAGTGTTATTGACTCGGCAGTCACACGCACGATGCGCAGCGTTGTGTGAAATATCTGGTAACGACAGACACGATTGTCGCTAGCACATTCTTTGGCCATTAACATCTGGTGGTAACTGAGAGCTAATGTAGCCCACAAAGCCATTTAAGACGGGTTAGTCTGTGTAACATCTATTTTGTGTGCTGCGGACTTCTTTCGGACGTCGTCGTCCCTTATCCACAATGTAACACGAATCAGGAACTCTGAACTTTGCGTCAACGGTCGACTTTTGATGGGGCTTCGTTAGTTGGTTCAACATTTGCGTGAAGACCAGGTAGTGGATCCTTCTACTTATTCTAGTATATGTTCACACATGAACTTTTGTTGCTAATAAACTAACGCAACTTAAGCAAGTGTAGGCAGCACTTTTGTGAGGTACTTAAGAGGCTCTGTATTAAACTTCTAGATACATACATACATAGATTCTCCAATTTGCCCCCAGGATACCGCTTTGTCGCATTGGACTGGTCTGGAACTGATGGGATTTGCAGACAAGTGTTGGTTCGTCATCGACTGGTGCATTGGGCTTGTGAGGACGCCGATGAAGCCATAGCGTGTAGGATCAGGGTAATTCATAATTCTGTAATAATTCTTAAGTAATAGGCCGTAATTCAGCGTGCAATGTTCCCAGTCTGTGAATTAGCATTTTAGGGCAAGCTTACTTGAATAGCACGCGGATACTCCAGTCTCTATGCGTGCTTGTGAGTCACAGGCTACAGCTTGTGTTAAAAACATGGGCGAACAAAAGAGCCCGGGTGGCCATGCCCCCCGTCGTTTGCAGTGTTTATAAAAATACGAGGTGAGAAGATCAGACGGCGAAGAAGAGGACTGGCCACCCTCCCTCACATGCAGATGCTAACACGATTTCACTGTTAAACATTACGCTAATTATTTCAGAGTCTCGTCTTTTAACGACACGTCAGAGCCAGAAGTAAAGCTCCAAAATCTAAACCTTTATCTGTCACTACTGTAGCTGAGTATAAGTGTTGTAAGCTTTTGTTAGCTTGTGCAGTAGTATATCGTGAAATCTGGACTAGAATACAACATGAAAACCCAAAACTAGTGCAAGGAAAATACCCCAAATTACGTATTTTGTAACAAAAACCCTCGTCTTCGGGGTGGGATTCGCCCTTTAACCTCTAACCCCTATAGGTGCGCGCTCCGCCCTTGCCATGACTGTTGTATCTTTGCTAAAATCCTGGATCCGCCCCTGTTTAGAAAGGGAAGCTCTCGCCACATAACCTATAAGCAGTGCTTTGTAAATCAGCTAGTAGCTCAGATTTGTTCTGCCCAGCAGCTGTTAGAGCCAGGTTCATACAAGCAGGGCTGTGCATTCGGCGCAGTTCATCGGTTCAAAGCTCACTGGGTCAACGTCGGGTTGCGGCTTATCGGGGTAAAGTCTTTCTAACCAGGCCTACTGAAAGTTTTAGCGTGAGAACTGTTTTCACGCAGTCGGTCGCTGAACTATAGGCGATAGATACCATAGTCGGCCTTACCCTGGTGTGTCAGGGTACAGGAGAGGCCCCTAAACGAGGCGCACGCTTTTTTGGGTAATAACAGACCGATAAAATTCAACGGTTTGTCCCGCGGCATCAGCATAAACCGTCGGAGTATAATTTGTCCTTCGGAATGAGTAGCATCTGTCTGAAATTGGAGGAGTAAAAGTTTTTAAAAGAAGGAACTCAATCTGGAATTCTAAATCATACTGGTATATTTCTATATACTGCGGAGTGTGAAGCAGATTCTTCAGAGATTCCAGTCCTTGTTATAACTGAGAATACATCGTGTGAAATTAATAATCAATGCGTTGTGGTTGTAATTTAGAATCAGATGGACTGCTGCAATTAGTGGAATTGGTTCTTGACGGTATTGATTTGGATCTTTACACACTCGAAGCTGTTCCGGTGTGCGGCGAGTGAGAGGAGGGCTGAGTGTGTGCTATAGGACTAATGCGCGTCTGCCTGTGTTCTCGTACTTATATGACTTGTCCTGTCTGAGTGATGGTCGCATGAAAACATGTCATTCGCTTTTGGTCAACGTGATTCTTGTAACGCTGGACATATTTGCTAAGCCGAAAGAAGTGTGTCAGTCATGGAAGGGTCACCGCCGACACGGATCGACGATCAGAATGACCAGTCTCCGAACATCTCACCCCCAGCCCCGCGATGCACCGGCTATCGGGACGTCGTTGCCGCCCTGATCTCATGCACTGGTGCCCTGTCGATGGGATTGGTGTTAGGCTATTCCAACCCAGCCCTACAGGACGCCGATCTTCTCCGTGTGCTGGCAGACTCCGAACGCCAGACGTGGTTCGGCTCCCTGGTGGCCGTCGGAGCTATTTTCGGAGGTCCGTGCAGTGGATTCCTTGTGGGGAAGTGCGGAAGAAAGGTAACGCTGATGCTGAGTACGCTTCCAATGGGCCTCGGATGGTTCATGATCATCTGTGGGTTGCACGTTGTCCCGTTGTACTGCGGACGCATCGCAACCGGCTTTGGGATGGGCATGGTATCTGTTGCCGTGCCACTGTACATCTCAGAGGTGGCCAGCACAGGCCGGCGTGGGCTGCTTGGGGCCAGTTTCCAACTGTTCGTCAGTGCGGGCATTCTCGCGGTCTACGCCCTCGGAATTCCGCTTGGATATAACTGGCTGGCCGTTGCCTGTCTCGGAATCTCCGCTCTGAACATTGTCCTGCTGCTTATCGTTCCAGAGAGTCCGCGCTGGTTCGTCACACAGAAGAGACGAATCGAGGCGCTTGAGGCTCTTGTCTGGCTGGCCGGCAGAGACACGGACCTAGAGGAAGAGTACAGGGAAATGGAACGGGGTTTGGGGACGGTAAAGAAGACCAGCGGTGGAATCTCACTGAGGGATTTGGGTCTCCCTGAAATCTACCGACCGATGCTGATCAGCTTTGGAATGTTGACCTTCCAGCAGATGTCCGGCATCAACGCGGTAATCTTCTACTCGTCGGAAATCTTCTCAACATCTGGGTTCTCGGAAAACCCCAAACTACCCACAATCACCATTGGCGCAGTTCTCGTCATATCCACGGTTGTGTCCTGTGTCCTCATGGACCGAGCCGGTCGTCGAGTGCTACTACTTGCATCTGGCGTTCCGATGACACTCAGCATTACTGCCTTGGGCGTCTGTTTCTACCTGACATCTTCTGGACCAGTAAACGGTCTGAACTGGGTGTCACTGACGAGCGTCATCGTCTTCGTCATTTGCTTCTCCCTCGGCATTGGTCCAATTTCGTGGCTGATTGTGTCGGAGCTGGCTCCGATGCGGGCGCGCAGCATCATCAACGGCATGGGGACGTGCATCCTCTGGATGCTGCTGTTCCTCGTCACGAAGGAGTTCGACCGGATGCGGAGAGCGATGAACGACTTTGGGGCGTTCTGGTTCTTCGGCGGATGCTGTTTGGTGGGTTGTGCGTTCGTCTGGTTCTTTGTTCCGGAGACAAAGGGACGTTCGCTCGAGGAGATTCAGGAGATTTTTGTCGGCGCTGGCACTAATGAAATCGGTTTAAAGGACGCCAATCACGATCTGCTGAAGGTTGACTCAGGGGCCGAGGAAAAAGCCGCCTGAGTTTGCCATTTTTCAGGGGGTAGTGGTGTGAAAATTATTCAGTTGTGGGTGCTGAAGTTCTATCCATGTACGTAAGAGCGTACATGTTTAAGCCTAAGTCAAACTATTGACTTTACGGACTACAGTATATCTGCTGCTTGGTTGTGTTCTACGGAGTACAGTATCTCCTCTGCTTTTTGCCAAATATTCAATTGCTTGCCGTATTTAAACCGTTTCAACATTTAATCAAATCACTTACATTGCATCTCCTTTGTTTTGTTATATGTGCCTCAATTTTAATATCTAGTGATTTGTATGATTAGGTTTTGTCCCTTTGTCACATATGGCCTAACAACAAGGGTTAAAGTGGTTAGCGTTTTAGGGTCCTTAAATGTTTAATGGTTGTATTAGCAGCATATAATTATTTAAGTATTTTGAAAGAAATATTAGTTTTTGGCATTTAACTCATTTATTTAAAGATAACGAGAGCAGGAGCTTAATCTTATATCATTCGAGGACTTCTATAATGTCGTTAGCATAACACAAAAGATACCAGTGGTATAGCCTAAGAGCAGGTGAGTGTAGACATAATACTCAATTTGACAGACCCAGTCGAGACCAGCATATGAAAATGGCCGCGCCTTTCTCAGCCTCTGAATGTATGTATGTAACGTGTGTGTATGTATATGTGTGTGTGTGTGCATCAAGATTGTTAACCTAGAGCCCTTTCGCTACCTCTCATATAAAACAACATCTAACTTTTTCGGCAACTTGCGGCTCGACTCCCACCTCTAAATATTTGTGCAGTTTTGGATTCTGTCGGTTTCTGTGACATTTATTTTGTAGGTCTATAAAATGACTTCGGTCACCTTTGTTAATACCATGAATGAAGCAAACTCAGAAGCACTAGGGCTATATAATCTGTGATGGTCTAAACGAGCCATACTCTCGCTGATCTAATGGTTAATTTAGTACACGTACAGTATCTAAAAATTGACCTATTCCTCCTTGACAAAGGCACATAATAAATAAACCTTTGACTTTTTAAGCCTTAAAGCACAGTTACAATAATAGCCTGCGAATGAATGAAAGCGTTTATTGCTTCAATCAACAAATTCTATTACAGGCAATATCATATAATGCAAACTACGGTTTACTTGTTTGAATAGGGCAATGCCAATAAGGCCAGAGTTCTTTCCAACAGTATTAAATGTAATAACTTATATGATACAGTTTAGGCTTTAGCAGTACGGTGCAGCAGGAGTTAGTCTGGTCGATCTGCTTGATTAAGTAGTTAGTTATATTAGCTCTTATTATATAGCGCCTTTAAAGTACCTATAGTGACCTCTAGATCAAATCATTGTCTAATAATAATCAGTGATCGAAGTGACAGGTAGAAGGTTATCTTGGAGTCTATCGAGTCGGCTCTGGTGCATTTGTGACCCACATAGTCGGCCAACAAACAGCCTCAGTCTATCTAGATCTCATCATTTGACCGGTCATGCAGGCCTCCCATACACGCTAGCATGACGCAACAAAGGCTTTCTAACTGTCGGCAAACGAATGCCTGATTGTCATTGAAGTTTAGTCTAGTGACAAGATGTTTAGGGTCTACTTATGGACAAACAATTCATAAGTGACGGGTATACAGAATCTTGTTTGAGTACCAAATGGAAAAACTCGAGTACACCTATGTCTCGCGTACTCGAGAAGTTTAACTCGATACCGGATGCTTTTCAACATGATTGGTCTACTCGATACAATTATTTCAACTAGATGCTCGGTTGATCAATGCGGCACTCAGGAGTTTGAATGCACCTCAGTATTTGATGCGTTCTAACAAATTAAAAATAAGTCTGATCGGACGGTGTCATTTTCACGTAAGAACAAGCCTACGCGAGAGTCAAGTTTAGATGAGGAGGCAGTCTATATACGTGTTATATCCGCCCTGACCAATATGGATATCGCTTTAAACAGCTAGGTCCGTGCGACCAGTAACTAAGCATGCATGCATGCATTAACTATCTAAGCATGCATGTATGTATGTATGTATGTATGTATGTATGTATGTATGTATGTATGTATGTATGTATGTATGTATGTATGTATGCGGTATGCATGCGTGTACTGTATGTATTTATGTATCCATGTAGAACATTTAATATTGCGCCTTCTAAATATCTCACAAGTGTTGCAGAATTGCTATCTAACTGGTCTAAACTGTGCGTTCAAAGGTAGGTAGGAAATATGCTGAACAGAATGAGAAGAAACAGTACTAAATGCTAGGTTGAGCAATGCTAGCATCATAAAACTAATTTTCAGAATTAGTTTTCTGATCTATCGAAGTAGACCATTGTCTTATCAAATCTAATCTATATCGCAGTTTTCTTGACAAAATATACCAGTCTTCAGTCGATGGTCGGCGTCGAAGTGAAACGTGTGCACCCGTCTGCTACAGTTTTACTGGACAATTGAAGAAGGCCAGGACTGGAAGGTATGCAACGACTGGCATAAGCAAATTGAAACAGAAAAATTTTGAGTTTAGACCTGAACGGCACCACAAAACTGACAAAGCTGACAAAACTGGGCAACGAATTTCAGAGCTTTGCATCAGCCATATATAGAAATAGCTTGAGTTCAAAACTGTTCCTACAGCAAGAACATGGTCAGATGAGCGATTACAGTAACTGCCGGTCTGTGGGATGAACAATGAACAAGATAGGAACAAGCTTTTAAATTTAATGCGTTGTAAACTCTAAGGCAGATTTTAAACAGGTCACCACTCCGGCTAAAATGAGCAGGGTCGAGGCCATACGGTCGCTATATAAAACTTATACAGTTACATTTACATTTCGACAGATAATTAGTGTAATGAGTGTAATACAAAAGTGGTTCTTGTTGATATTTGCGCTTTAGGCAATGGGCAGCGGGGGTGAAGGATCTCACCCGATCAGTTCGTTGCAAAATGAGCAGGGTCGATGCCATACGGTCGCTATATAAAACTTATACAGTTACATTTACATTTAGGCAGATAACCAGTGTAGTGAGTGTAATACAAGAGTGGTTCTTGTTGATATTTGCGCTTTAGGCATTGGGCAGCGGGGGTGAAGGATCTCACCCAGGGCCTATGAGAGGGGGTGCAGCCGGTTCATCGCTCCGGGGCCAGAAGGGCCCATGGGGGCCCACAAAATGTAACATTAAATGTAACATTAAATAGATTCTGTTCAGAACTTCAGACTGTTCTAATAATGCGGGTGTCACCTTGTTCTTGGATATACTGGCTGAGAGGCGTGAGAAGTCAGAGGACTCGCTGGAGACCTTTAGCCTTATTCCAGACTCCGGGTTTTTGCCCACCAGGTTTTCTCAAGTTTGCAGATTGTAGTAACAAAAGAGGGGAAGAAATCGCTCAGTTGATAACTGATACTTTGAAATAACACGCTATTCCTCTCAGTGACTGTAGAGCTCAAGCCTATGACAGTGGGGCAAATATGGCAGGAAAATACAACGGCGCACAAGCAAAAATACAAGAACAGTGCTCTGCAGCAATTTTTCCCCTTGTGGCAGTCACACACTTAACTTGTGTGGGAATGGTGCTGCTGAATACATACCTGAAGCAATAACCTTTTTGGAACAATTAAAACTGTCTAGAGCTAAACTTAACAGCCAAAACAAGAAATGAGGTCCATGGAGTTTTATCCTATGTGATGTCTTTTGTGTGTGTGTTAATGTCAGCTGTGTGGTGCAAAATATTAGCTCGCATAGATAACTGCAACAAGGCCATTCAACCCAGAGATGCTACATCGGAAGTCAAAGTAGCAGACACTGAAACACTTCTAGAAGATTTGACAAAACTCCGAAACAACTGGAAATGCATGTGGAATGAAGGCAAGCTGGTTGCATCAAACCTTAACATTGAAATAAAACTCTCTCGTCGACGTGGTGGAGTTAGTCACAAGAGGGCAAGGCTTCATGATGACAACACACCCGATGCCAACTTGATGGAAATGAATGACACAGGTGAATCGCCAGAAGAGGCCTACTTCAAACAGTCTGTGTTTTATGTCTTGATAGATAATGTTATAGCGGGATTGACTGTCCGCTTCAGTGCTCTTAAGCAGTTGGCTGAAAAGTTTGATTTCTTGTGGAAATATCTGACCATGTCTACAAGTGACCTGGAAGGAAAAGCTTTAGCAAAGCAATATTCTGCTGACCTTAATGTTCAGAATTTCATAACAGAAATGCTATATTTACCCTCAGTACATAGGACAAATTTTGGAAGTACCCAGTTAACGCCATTAGATCTGTTGAACTTATTAACAGAATACAATCTTTCCGAGCTATTTCCAAATGTTTGTTTCAGCTTACGAATACTGCTAACAATTCCAGCAACAGTAGCCTCTGCAGAGAGATCATTCAGCAAACTCATGCTGATTAAGGATTTTTAAGGTCTACAATGTCTCAAGAACGTCTTGTGGATTTGACCAGGCTGAGTATTGAGTTAAACATTGCCAGAACATGTGAGTTTGCTACTGTCATAAGAAATTTTGGAGAAAAGAAGGCCAGGAAAGCTCCTCTGTTAAGTAAATAAGCCTATTAAGTTTTTCGAAAGCATGAACATATTCTTATTTGTGGCTGGGTGACAGTGGGTGCGGCTCCCCAGGTTTTTCTTTTAATTGAGGCTTCATACTTCCATTTGAACTTCTGATTGAAGTGAAGGCACTCATTGACAGAAGACCATATACTGTTGTCTAACAAATGTCGCATTGTAGTATAACAATTTACAAATGTTGCACTGTAGACTTTGGATTATAATGGGTATTAAGACAAAAACAGGTCGGCTGTTGGGGGAAGGCCCGTAAGAGGGGGCCCGAAAACAGTCTTGAACCACCTTACAAATTTCCTCTCAGGGGCACTGATCTCACCCGATCAGTTCGTTGCAAAATGAGCAGGGTCGATGCCATACGGTCGCTATATAAAACCGTGTACATCTATATCTACATTTAAACGGCCTTGTCAAATGATCAACTTTTTGACGACTAACAAAAAACCTCAGTTCAATGTCGGCCGAGCTTCTTATCATCATGTGATGCCGAGTACTCTGCTCGGCTCTGATGCAAAGATGGGTGTTTCGACTACAGTCATGTGCTGCAGACGCACTTTGATCTGCAGACTACTACTGCCTTCATCTGGAATTCGTCATTAGGTCCATGTACAGACCGAAGATATTGTTATCTTACCATTCTAGTGAACGCGGCATTTGTCAGTTTGGTGATTGAGCTGTTTTAAACATTTACAGAACAAAGTGACTAGTTAGACTATATGTTATCGGCCGATAGGAGTAGGCCTAGCATCCAGAGTTTGAATGAAACTAGGAGTTCGAAATCTTGTCGGTAACGCATACTAGACTTTGATGCAATTTTGACAACAATTTAGCGACTCGAGACTTTCTTATTCGGTCCATATATTCACAACGGTGCTCAACAAAAGCCGATCAACACAGTTTGTTCGTTTATCAAAATGCCTTATAAAAGCAATAGTGTGACGTTTGATTTGGTGGACGATACGACAGAAGTCACTGTTTCATCGGACAACCATGACAGCACGAGTATATCGAGCGAAGATCGGCCACTTTTGGAGAAAACTTCACGAGGGACTGGTAGATTAACCCACTTCAGGGACGTCCTAGCCGCTGTAATCGCCTGTCTTGGAGCCGTATCCATGGGCCTAGTACTGGGTTACTCAAATCCAGCCCTACTCGACCAGGAGCTTATACGAGTACTGGAGTATGAAATAGAGAAACAGACTTGGTTTGGGTCCTTGGTTGCCATTGGAGCCATCCTCGGGGGTCCGATTGCGGCAATGTTTGTGGGTATTTTGGGCCGAAAGACGACAATAATGTTGTGCAATCTTCCGATGGGGATCGGATGGTTCCTGATTGTCTACGGCTCTAACTACATCCTGGTCTTTTGTGGGCGTATCCTGACTGGAATTGCAATGGGAATGGTGTCCCTCGTTGTGCCACTGTACGTCGCCGAAGTTTCAAGTAAAGAACGCCGGGGTATACTTGGTGCCGGTTTCCAGCTCTTCGTTAATATCGGAGTCCTTGGAGTCTACGCTCTTGGAATTCCGCTCAGCTGGAAGTGGCTGGCGGTTGCCTGTCTCGCAATCTCCACTCTGAATGTTCTGCTGATGTTGCTGATACCCGAGACGCCTCGTTGGTACATCACGCAGAACGAGCACGGTCTAGCATTCGAGTCACTGGCCTGGCTACTTGGAAGCACTGAGAACGTGGAGAAAGAGTATAAAGAGGTCAAGAAAAACTTGGCGTCGCAGTCGACCGAGACCATTAAGATCCGAGACTTCGCCGAACCCGGCATCTACAAACCGATGTTCATCTGCTTCGTACTGATGTTGTTTCAGCAGATGTCTGGAATCAACGCCGTCGTCTTCTACTCGTCAAGCATCTTCAAGAATGCCGGATTCGCCAACAACCCTAAGCTCCCGACAATCATCATGGGCGCCGTTCTCGTTGGATCAACGGCCGTGTCCTGCCTTCTCATGGATAGAGCTGGACGAAGAGTGCTCCTCTTGCTCTCCGGCATCTTTATGACCGTTAGCGTAACTGCACTGGGAGTCTACCACTATCTTACGGAGGTCAACAAGGTCGAGGATCTGAGTTGGCTGTCGCTGGTCAGTGTCTTGGTTTATGGAGTCTCTTTCTCGTTCGGCTGGGGCCCAATTCCGTGGCTCGTCACGTCGGAAATCATTCCATCCAGAGCACGCGGTATCGTGAACGGTCTAGCAACGTGCATCAACTGGACACTAGCATTTCTAGTGACTAAAGAGTTTCAGCAAATGGTGGATTCAATGCATTCTTACGGTACATTCTGGTTCTTCGGGGCATTTTGTCTGACTAGCTGCGTCTTTGTCGGGTTGTTTCTGCCAGAAACTAAGGGTCGGTCTCTTGAAGAAATACAGGAAAGTTTTTCAAGGTCGACTGTATCGACGTAGGACTTGTCTTCACCCGTAATGCCTTTCATCTCTTTTAACCTTTTGCTGATCGAGGTTTCGTAGTCAAACAGTTTTTGAGTTGGAAAGTTAAGTTACGCCATTCACGAGTGCTTTTAGTAACCCTGTGTTCCATTAGGCTATTGTACAATACATAACACTACACTACAGGCTTTAGACTATATTACATGTAATTTGAGGTAGTAGCTCATTATAAATTTGATTCTATTATGCATTTAATTCTTGATGACTTAGGTATTCAACAAGTTTATCTATTCGAAAATAAACCGGTCGGTTTAGAACTTCAACAGCAACTAGTTAAGTAAGCAGAACCTCTGAGAGAGGTTCTTATAAGCCCGGTTAGATGCTGCTAGCCTAGGCATCATCCTAAATTCAGATGCTGGTGTTGACCCGATAACCTTGTAGTACGTGCGGTATATGTACGTATGAATGATGCATGTATGATGTACATATCACCTATGCATGATGTATAAGGTATGTATGCATGTATTTATATACATATGTATGCCTGTATGTAACCTATGTAGGCTACCATGTGTATGAATGCATGTATAAATTCACTTAAAACAGTGCAAGTACTTTTTAGAAAGAGCTAATAAAGGCGTTATAAATGTTCCGGTAGTGTTGTAAATTCTTATGATCTCGCAGTGAATCACTTTACAAATGGTCTTTCTGTGATTCCTTCAGTCCGTTCCATTGAAGAAAGCTTGAACAGTTCAGAGCCATAAAGCAAACCTGTTATTTGACTTGTTTTTATTGGTGAAAGGCTCATCCTTAGGCAACATTTTGCACGATCTTAAGTGTAATGTCTGAAAATAACAGATTATAATGTAGCTCCAACGTTTGTTGTCATCAGTTGTCATGCCGTTCTGGCTTAGCTTTATAGCCATAAGCAATGCTGCCTCTTAATTAAAGAAAGTCCGAGTCTAAAATGCTTACCAGGTATATGATTGTCTGGCATCAGACTACAAGAGATCTGCTTTAATTGGTACCAGTTTATGTTCACGAATGATCAGGCTAACTATATTAGTGTCTGCTGTTAACAGATATTACTTTAAAAGTGCAGATTTAGGCATTTGAAGGAACGCTGATGTAGCCATATTACACATATAATACTTTTGGTAGTTTACGACATTTTTGATGGCATTACAGAATTTTTGAATTTGACGTCTTTCAATCTTTGCAAAGTTGTATTTACTTTTGCATTCTAGATATCACTTATTTGCAATTTCATTGTGCATTATTTATATAATGCTTCAGTTTATCTGGATAATTCTTGTTTTATTGTATCATATTACATAAATGCCCGCATTGCACAAAAAATATAGACTATGATTGTAATATTGTATCTATCAGGCCTTGTTATTTTAACAAGGAATAAATAATTATTCCTGTGAATGATGTGAAGGACTTTGTTTTTAGTTTCTAATTTGATCAATCTGATGAACACACATAAATGTTTTGCAATCAATATTTTGGTGACCGTTAATTGTTTGCTTGGTAGAAAGGCATAAATTCCTTATTAAATTTCACATTTGTCCATGAGGTTCTTATCACACTTCACACAATTCTTTTCACATTAATGCACAGCAGTTGTGTTGAAGAAATTCATACGAGTCTATTGGCACATCATTGCAACATATTGTAAAGCACACCCTACTAACTTTAATAAATAATTATTTACACTATCAGTGCATACGAAAGGACAATAACACTAATTACAAATGCATATTTTCATTAGTCTAATACTAATACGCTACCGAAAGCAACTGATTCTGTCAAAACTAGATTGGCAACAAATATGATTTTGTATCTTGAAAATGATTTCAGAGAGAGCCTTGAAAAGATCAGTTTGAACTTTCTGAACCCTGCTGAAAAACCTAGGAAGAGTCAAATGTTGGTTCACTTAACAACTTCATTATCCTGTCATTCTTCAAGAGATTCCTCCTCATAGGATATTCCCAATAAGACAGTATTTCTATGATATTGTTCACAAGGCATTCCTTGTATGGTAATCATCGGTTAGAAATTCATTGTAGAACACTTGTCTAAGGCATTCTTTGTAAGGCATTCCTTCTAAGGCATTCTTCAAAACGCGTTCATCGTAAGGCAATCTTCACAAGGTATCCTTGCAGACCCAGGAATTCTTTGTACATATATTTGTCCAACTTTTTCCACTTCTAGTTGTGCATGGAAAGAACTTTGAAAACGGCTGAAAAGTGTAATTAATAATCATTATTCCTGCAAACTGCCTCAACGAGTATTTCTTAAAGGGGTACTACACATCAAGCAGTTAGATCTAAGAGAATATGTGTATATAGTACTTAGGCCTATAAAATTTTACTTACAACTTAAAAACAAAGATCACATTTCAAAGGTTTTATAAAAGCTTTTGCTGTCTTTTTGTTCCAAAATACTTATTAGATAGAAATTCCAAAAATGTTTTTCTTTATTACGTTATACATAAAGGTGCAGAATAAACTATTTGCAATGTAATGTAACTGGACTATTATATAGCGCCACTCATATAAACTCGGCAGTAGTGCTTCTGTTGGCCCAACAACGCCCAACTGCATTGGAACAAAACAATCTTCAACTTTTGATATAATGACTAGATCAGTGGTTGTTAGATTTTGGTGAATTTTTCATAAAACTGCCTTTTTCTTTGCTTTATGTAATCAGGTCCAATCTAAGACTTTCTGTGGCGCAAATGTATTCAAACATTAGTATGATCTGACCTGCTTTGATCTGATCTGATCTAATCTGAGAATCTCTTAGTCTAATATGAGGATCTCTACAGCACTGTTATCATAAAGCACACACTATCAGTCAATAACTGTTTTGGTGTGAAACCACAGTCCACAATCGTTATCTGCAAGACAAGTCCAGTTGAAATCCAACACGTCAGACAGATTTAAACTGAATTCTGAGGATTACTGATAAGCAGCCGATGTACATGATGCAATACAGGAGTGAAATATTGGTGTATTGGGTTATTTATATTGGTTAATCAAGGCGTATTCACCCATAGTGTTGTTTCTCAGTATAAGTGCCACCAGGATCTGTAAGAAGGGCTTTGGGATTCAACTTCCAAGGAGCCTGAAATTTTTACTTGTAACAAGTCAAAATTGTTACGTGGGCTATAAATGGCATTCTAATATTTTTGAAAATTCATGCAGGCACAAAGAGGCCCAAAATAGTGGATATGGCTCAGGTCTCTTGCAACTCTGCGCCAATGCACAGGAATGATAAAATTAAGATTCTGGGTCAGTCAAGTGAAAACCAAAAGGCTAAATCAGTGGACACAGGAACCAGCCTCACCTGTCATCTGTCGTTCAGCTGCCTCTAAGTTGTGAAAAATGTAGAGAAACTCGGGCGGTGGATTTTCCAGGACATCTGCGTCTGATGAATTTTGTTTCGGACTTCGAAGCATCACTTCGTTCACCTTGAATTCTGGTCTCTTTCTGGAAAACAACGGACACAAACATCAACTGACGAAGAAAGAAATACACTTAGTCTACAGAAGTTTGCGTTTTGGATCTGATTTTTACAGACTGCATTAGTAATGGAACTTGCCTGTGATCAAATGGGAGAGAAAGCGGCCACGTGGCAGCGTGATCGATAACGAGAATACTGGGTCAAGGTGGAGCAACTCCCTCTTGCACACGGTAGCCACCTCAGCCAAATTTGTTACAGTGACCCATCTTCTTGAATCCCGATATCAATAATCATTCCGTGGGAAACCAGTGAGAAACAATCAGAACCATAATATAATTTCTATGTAGCGTCTTTTTAAGGCTAATCCAAAGTGCAGTGCAGTTTGCAGTTTGATGACAAGCATATTGCTCTGAATGTGCCTATGACTTTCGCCCTGACCAGTCTGGCCTTTGCATTAAGGTGTTTGGCCCGTCACTCGATAACTAAATCTAGACTGCTTGAAAGCAAAAGCATACAGGAAACAATTTAGCTAATAACCTGAGAGCTTGGAGTACTTGGTCAGAAAGTAACTTCACTTTCGCTGACAGTTGGCAAACTGCTGGTAAGTCTCTTCCACGAGGAGTTAGCTGCTAAAATATTCAGATAGAAACATTAATTTCATAACTACAAGTAATTTTGCATATTGTAAACTGATATGATAATGCAAATAGATATGATTGTCCTCACAGAATTAAGAATCGAAATAAGGCTGTAGCAATAACTGGGATAAGAACAAGAACTAAAATTAGAGCTGGTACTTTACTAATCTTATGAGCGTAACTCGAAAGCAAACGTGGTGAAAATAAATTATTGGAACAGTCAAGAATATAGAATCATTATTAATATATTATTAGATTTACCAGTTTTTCATCATCCGTCCAATCAGAGGAAGTAGATGGTGCATTCTTGGTACTAGAATCTGTAAGTTTTTTCCTATTTCTTTGTTTTGAATCTGTTTTCTCCACAGTGCCACTTCCCTGAAGCGGTTTACCCTCTTGTTTGCCAGTTTTCTTGACAGAAGCTTCTGTTTGCAATGACTGCCTCGGATTGTACTTCTTTCTGCGAGTCCATTCGTTTGCAGCTGATTCCTGAGAAGCCGGAGAGCTACTCAGTGGGCGTGACTGGACGGGGCTACACTTCACTGCCCCCATCCCAGAAGCGCCATCTAACATGTCCTCTCGACTTCTGTCTGAGGCCGGGTTCTTCTTCTTCGTCGTTCTGGTTGCATTTGGGGGACGGAAAGCCGGAGCGGACTTATGTGAGTTTGATTCGTCGTCACGCATGAACGACCGTGAAAAAGTGGTGCTGTCGGCCGTTGGCGTCTGCTGCGTTTTTTTCTCGTTCTCTTGGTTTTTCTTTACGACTCGCTGGCCAAGGTTAACACTTGTTTCAGCGGAACGCGACGACTCGAACAACGGCCTCGGACCAGCAACGCCTGGCCTTGACCTTGACGCCGACCTTGAGCGCTGAACATCGTCAAACTTGGAGCCGCTGGTTTTCTTGGCCGTTCGTGCCGGACGCTGTGGGTTGTCCGCTCGGGAAGCTTCGGTTCCGTCGTTCGCTTCACGTCTTGCACATCTCAGGGCAAACGTACGATTCATTCTCGTGTGCTCAACGGAGTTTGCATTTCCTTTTCCACTCACTCCTTTTCCCTCAGAAACCATGGGACTGGCCGTTTCAGGGCTGGCTTCGTCGTGATCCGCAACGTCTAGATCGGAAAAGCATCTTCTGGATGACAGCTGGCCGTCGGGAAAGCTGGGACTCTTTGGGAAAGACTTTGGAGTTGGCGGTTTTGCTTTAGGATGTTTAGATGTAACCGGTTTCTCACTTATTGTTGAAGCGGTCTGCGATTTCAGTCCGGAGTTTAAAGGCAGTGGTTTTGTGTCTGGAACTACTCCACGCACACCTGATGATTCAGATTCTGTTACTGCCGCCTGGTTGGATTTTTCTCTGAGATCTGATGTGATTTTACGACTCTCTTCAACAGTTTTTCTCATTTTCTGTGCTTTGTGGCTGTCTTGCGTTTGGACTAACTCTTCTTTAGGCTTCAGCATCACCTCAGTCTCGAGACCAGAAACAGTTCGCGCAGGGACTTGATGACTGAGAGGATCGACTGAAGAACCATCTTCATCTAAGTCACTTGTGATATGCAGAGAATTGCCAAAAAACTGCTGTCCGATTGGATTGATAGCAATTCTGTGAGTTGCGGTTTGGACGCTGTGATCCATATCCTTGCCTAAATCACACAACAGGATCTTTGTGTCTAAAGCAGCACCTGTTCTTGGTGATTGATCTCTAAGCGTTATGCTTTCAGAGGCTGTGATTATGCCTTTAGGACTCTCTAGAGAGTCACCCGATTCTGAAGCTGCTGCTGACCTTCTCTGCAGCGCGATTCGAGGATCATGTATCCCAGTATCCGATCCGTCATTTGCTCGAACTTCAATCTCAAGAGTGGAAACTGGTCCAGAGTACGAAGACACTGGAATCGTAAAATAATCTCGATCTGTTGGCAAAATTATTCTTCCCAATTCAGACGTAGCAGATGAACTTGAAGACGACAACGCTCCAGCTTTGACGCACTCTTCCAACGGTGAACAGGCCAAAGCACCACTGCACCTCGGCTTTGTGGTTGTATGACTACAAGATGCTAATGCTTCCGGGTCCTGCAGCAGATGAGTGGGCTCATGAACAGTTACGTCTGTTCGCCAACTTTCACACGCCATTTGAGACTTCGAACACCATTCCATCTCAGCCAAGAGCACAGCACTGTGAAGACATCGGATTGTTCTTGACGAGTCCTTCGCATCCTGGTGTAAGTTGAACTCTCGTGTCTCTGGTTTGGTGACATTCCTCGATGTCGAACACCCAGAGGAAGTTTCGGTGTAAATGGTCAGCACAATGTCGCCGGGAGCAGGGCGGTCATTCTTCGAAAGCAGAGGGGGGCATAACGCAAGTTTCACTGGATCAGAAGATTCAGAACTATTGTCTTCCATCATTGTTTTATTTGAAGCTGGTATTAGGTCAAAAGCATCATGCTCTGAAACAGCAATTTAAAAGTTATCACAACGGTATATTCGTAAAACATTAATACAGAATAAAACAGAATACTATGGTTGGCATGAGACAAAACAAGGTGACTCCTAAAACTGTTGAATGGGTTCAAGCAAAAAAATATTTATTAATGCATCTGAGATCAATAATACATTGTTTACTATTAGGCTAACTTAATGTGCTAACTTTATATTTCATGTGAATGACCTCAATTTTCACAAACAAATCCAGTGAAGTGAATGAATGAACCCTGAATTTTTACTATAAAGTAACGTAGATGTGTAGACTTGATTAGTGTTCTCGTTGTCGGTAAATGGTTACATACCTCCTTATAACCTAGCCTATTTGATTTTGGTGGGTCATGAGAAAAGGTGCATTGCAGCCTCACAAGACATGATTTGTTGGTGGACATGTATGCATGTGTATGTTTGTACGCATGCATGTATGTATCAGAACGTTTAATTAATCTTTCAAAGGTGCTCCTTGCTAGACTAAATTATGCTAAGATTTTGAAAGAATGTCAAGTTCATGTATAGGCCTAATTGAATGTGTTGCATAGTTGAAGAAAGTCCTCACTGACAGTCTTTAGCAGAACTGTTGGACCAATAAGTAAACTTTCCCATTCAAAGTTGATAGCTGATGCAATGGCTTTTGAAATTAGTAGATCTACATGTATTATGTATTGGTAGGCCTACTAGCAAACCCAGGAATAACATTTCCTTCAAATGTTTATTATCTAACAGACACATAATCAAATGTACCTTCACCAAAACTCCAACTGTAGCTCTCGGCAATTGGCGTCACCTGTAAAAGAATAGCCAATACAAAGGTAGTTATCCTTTAACTCTTAACTTAAAAGATCCAGCCTAGCTTGTATAATTCTCAAGCCATTTAAGCTATTTGAGCGATTTTGTTCATGTTAATAGATTCAATGCCAAAAGCGTCTGTATTACAGACAAAAATTACGGATACTAATTGTAAGTGCAGCTGACTAAATCTTGTCCATTATATACCCACTGCGCTGGAAAAACGTGTTGACAGGAGCAAACTCTATGAGAACGTAAATTATAAAACCGTGTACACAAATGTGGTCTAAACCAGTGAGGAAATTTACCCTTTCCCTAGAAATTAAACCATGTTTTACCCTTCTCGAGTTTTTGTGTTCATTGTTGCTAAACTGGTATAAATAATATAAGCAACTGTGTTCTTTTTAAGGGTAGATTGCTAGAGAATCAGTTTAAGGTGGTCTGAGAATGGAGCTAAGGAAATAGATGATGTCATGTGGTCAAACGTTAGAGAACCAGTTTAAATAACTGAGTAAGCTTAGCAGTAACTAGGGCACCAGCGCGAAAGTGTAAGGAACGACGTTATATCAAGAACTGTCGGAAAAAGACATTATTTTGTCATTGCATTATTATTTTTAATTATTATTTAGAAATTTCCTATTTTGAAAATGACTAGACATAAAGAGATATTTATACTTGTAGAAGAAAAAGCAGTTAGGCAAAGTAGCTTAAAGGCAAGCCGACAGCCAAGTAGCAATAAGGACAGTCGTCCGTGTCTGTGGGAATTTTTCCTTTCACTGACATCTACAGTTCTAAAGATGAGAAAAATGTAAACTTACGGGGTCCGTGCTGCCAGTTCTTGAATCACCTACTACTTTTTCGCTGCCATCGAGAGTCGTTGGCTTACGATTTACTCTAGACTTTGATGATTCGTCCTTTTTTGGGCAATTCTTATCCCAATCCATTTCGAAATTCCCGTTTTCCGACTCAGGCCACTCTTCCTTTTCTAGTTCCGCGTCTTCGATTTCTGCAATTCCAAACGCCGCCAGGATTCTTTCTCGCGCATCAGCGACAGCCTTCGACTCGCCGTCACTGCTTACGTCAATCGTGTACGTTCCAGTTTCGCTGACGTCATCAGCGATGACGTCATTGGTGACGGCTTCTTCGAAGGAGTCCTTGAAAGAACTTGGCTGACTCAGCTTGAAACATTGTCTTGAGTCAGCAGCCTTGTCACCACGGTTCTCGTTCTCCGTTCTTCCTTCGTCTAGTTCCTTGGCCGAGTTCCGCTTCCGTTTCTGCTTCATCCAGGACAGGCGCCGTTGAAGGGATCGTTCGCATCGTGATGGCAGGAACTGGCTAAGGCTCGTCTTGACGGTAATGCGACGCTGACTGTCGTTGGCATCATCTATCTCCTGCAGGTCAACTATGAATGCAGTCGGGGCTTTACACTTAAGCGGACCGCAGTCGTCATTGTAAGTGGTCACGTGGAAGTCTCTTTCCAACTGAAGCGGAAGTAGTGGATCTGGATAAACGAAATGTTGGAGGTGACGGACCTCTCCATCTCCAGTCGACGGTCGGTCTCGTTCCGGAGGGGAGTGGTGACCGGATACCTTGAGATTCTGCGGTACGTTGCGACTCTCAAATTTTTCCGGACTATTTCTGAACGTGGAAACCTCGAAAGTGCCGAGAGAACCGGAGTTTCCGGAGATTCTTGTACTTGGAGGACTTTTGGAAGTTCCCTGGCACAGCCCAGGTTTTTCGAAAATCATCGAACGATACCCGAGATCGCTGTTGGACTGGCAGTGCTTGTCGGACTGGCAGTGCTTGTTGGACTGGCAGTGCTTGTTACCCTGAACGTCGGCGTGGACTGTGACTGGATGCTGGGAACTGTCGGTAGCAGGAACTCCAGCTGATGCAAGGGAACGACTCTTCGTCGTCGTGAGGGGTGGAGTGCAGCTGTAGCTAAGCGGCGTCCGTGTCGTTCCTCGGGGCACACTGTCTGCAAAAACGCAGAAAGACTATACTTAATCACAATAGTTTCTATTCATTTTCAAGTCATATAATCGTGTTGTATAACTGATCCGTGGCATGACTTAATATTTCGGATATGGGCTCTGAGCTGGCCGGACCCTTCAACTGCGGGCCATGTAGGTCCTCAGTTGCCGCTGGCTCTGAGTCTGTCGTTTTGTGTGTCTGTATCTCGCCTGTATTTGGCCTACCTACCATTCCTCGCTCAGCCGATGGACATATGGCGCGTTAACAAATGTCTTACTTACTTACTACTTATTTACGTATCTAATTTTCGTGGAATGCTTCCGTAAGTATAATAGACTTGAACATCATGTAATTTTACAGCCGGCGAGCGAAACTCCACACATACATAACGAATCTTCTGGAATGTTCTGAAAAGTGTATTTAAACCTGTTTTACTTCCTTACTTTGACAAAGAGGAGACTTATTGATCCGAAAACAATTCACCAGAAAGTTCTTTTTGTTTCTTGGAGGTCGGAGGAGAGGAGGACGACGATGAAGTTACGGTTGGGGGATTGCATTTCCGTGCTTGACCGACATCTGGTTCTGGTTCATCGCCCCACCAGGAAGGCAGACCGTAGAGTGGAGTAACCTTGGAGGTTGAACGTGTCGGGGTGATCTTTGCATCTGTATGTAACAAACAGTTTGTCAGATTTCTCTGAATAAGCTTCGACAGACTTCTACAATCTGTAGGAATGTAGTTTCAGCTGTTATTACATAGATAACGGCTTACGAACAACTGGAACAAGTGAGTGAAAAAGAGAACTACATAATTGCGTGTGTATGCATGCATGCATGCACGCGTGTACGTATGCACGCATGTAGGCCTTCCTAAGTACGCACATACATATGTATGTAAGTGTATTTTATGTAAGTGTAGGCCTATATGTGCTTATCTGAATACTCAAATAGCGGCATCGTGAAATACTTCAAGAGCGCTGAGATGTTTACCTATACAACGCGCAAATTTAGGCTACTGAAGTAAAATGTTCCTATAATTAATCAGCTGCATAAAACGCCATCTACTTGCAGTTCGGATCTCTGACGAATATGTAAAGCTGCCTGACGAATAAACTGAATGATTAACAAATGCGTAAAACTAGCAAAACAACGACACAAGAGGAAGGCCCATATACCCGTGATTTTCCCCGATTTGGGTTCTTCGGTCGTCAGCGATCCAATATTCGTCATCGTATCGGTTCTCTCCTCGTCTGTCGTAACTGCGCAGCTCTCGACCAAAGCATCGGTTTCCCGTTCAAGTCCACTACTCGACCGCCTACCGTCTCGATTCTCCGTCGATTCTGACTCCTCATTGCGGGGCACGGCTGCAGGACTCGAAGAGGTCGGGCCGCCGCTGTTCGTGTCCTCCGTCGGCTGCCCTGCACACCCACATCGTCGTTCTAGCGGCTGGTCGCGCTCCAAGCCTTGGCCCGACGGCTCCGACAAACATTGAACAGGTGCGTCTGTCTGCCTGGCGTCGATTGACTCCCGCGTCGCGGGGTAAACACGAACGACATCTGGACCGGCGGTTCGATACACCGATGGGTAGAGTCGAACCGAGTCCATGTGACGCGGGTGGTTGTGCGGACCATGTGAGTGAACCACGTGCTGACCGCAGCACGAACATCCGGTGGGTGTAGGCTCCCAGTTCACTGCTTCCGGTCCAAGAAAGTGCGGATGATAGCGCGGGTCGTGGGGAGCTGGGCAAATGCAGCGTTGTTGGTGGGGTAGAAAGTCCTGTCCGCCGCCACCACCAACAACCACCTCTCCGCAGCAGTCTCCCCTCCCTTTGCAGTAGATATCTGGTGCGGTAGAAACATGACCAGGATACCCGAGGTTGACAGGCGGAAATGCAGGTTGAATCCCGGAGCACGGCGCAGAAGCGGGAACTGGTGCCTTGACGTAGGGGGGATAACTACCGCAGTCCCATCGGTAGACGGAATACCTCGGGTCAACCTGTCTGAGTCTACGCAAATCAACTCCTTTGGATTCGACGGTCAAGGTCGGTGTATCGCCCGATGAACGACACTTGGCGGACTCTTCTTGCGGCTGCATCCCCCACTCCCACCGTGTTAGGCAAAGCTGCAACATAATAGAGTATGGAATTTCATGAAAATTGCATAAGTTTACTCAAAACAAAGCGTAAATTGCGAATGACGAATTCAGAAAGAACTAAGTGGAGATGAACGTTCAATCCGTCAATAGATCGATTTATCGATCTCTCCATCCGTCAATAGCCCCTTCTACCCTCCCCTTCATCAACTGATCGATCGGTCCCTCCTTCCCTCTCTGTTCCTCCCTCCATACCTCCCACCTATCCATCAATTAGTCAATCCATTCATCGATCCATCCACCCACCCACACACCATTCCTTCCTTCCTTCCATACATCCATCCATCCAACCATCCATCCATTCATCCTTCCATCCATCCATATGTTCACTCATTCATTCACTCATTCTTTCCTTCATTTAAAGATATGAAAGGAGGAGCGAACGAGTTAACGAATGACTCAAACCTATAAATTAGCTTGGAATCAACTTACACAGTATCTAATAAATTCTACTTCTCTTTTGCTCAGACGGAGTCACAAGCTCTACATGCATAATCCAGGCAGCTACACAATCAATCAATCAATCAATCAATCAGTCAGTCAGTCAGATTTGCGCCAAGGAACAAGTACCAGCCATAAACAAACCTAGCCTCACATGCAAGTTGTTATCACGGTGCTAAAAGTGTCATGTCAAACAAAAAACGCCACAGCGTTAATCATTCAGTCAGCCAAAAACTGAGGCCCTTGACATCTTGTGAGGCAGACAAACCTAGACTTCAACCAACTCTGACTCAGCGCCCGATGCAGCGTTCAGCCCATCATCTCACTCTTCGCTGCCACTGGCTAAAACGCTCCCTGCACGCATAACGGACCCGGGTCTGCAATGAGTTGTGGAATACCTCTGGAACAACCGTCGCCAAATTTAGAATGAATACGGTAACTTCAAACCATCTCCAAACAATGACTATAATACGTTTATACATACATACACTTACATATGTATGTAGGCCTATAGTTTTAAGCCGCATAGGCCTATAACAAAGTACAGTAAACGAATATATAAGTATTATATCTACGTGTGTATATATATATAAATGTTGACTGTACTTCGAGGTACGTTTAGCCTATATAATGAAATAGGCAAGCAATAAAAACGCAGACAGAACTCTGCGGGCTCAAACCTGCATGGTCAAACCTGTATGTATGTATATATATATATATACTTACATGAATTATGTATAGTTGATCCTACGAATATATCTGCATGGTAAAATATACTACGTCTATATATTTTTGAGCCAGAGGCAAAGTAATATCAGCTTTTATCAGTGATATTGTTGGCATGGAATATGTATCAATATTCATTAAATCATCACATGCAAGAATGAATAACATATATATACATATATACATAGGCATTCAGGCATATAAATGATATAGAAATATGCTATAATATACATATTCTAGTATTTAGGGATTTCGTCTAAAGGTGACAGGCTGAATACTGCCCATGAGCAATGCGGATACGTCACCCGAATTAATGATGTTCCAGCGTTCACGGCAAACAAACGCAGCTAAGCTAACTGATTAGCAATACATGTAGAAAATAATACAAAGACTAATGTAACATGGCTTATATATATATATGCATATAAATGCATATATATATTCTGTAGAGTAGGTCTTGAAAGCCTGTCTCATTCTCTGCGGAGATCATTCTTCCTCCGTCCCCAACTCTTTTCCCTTGCTTTCTCCATTTTCCTCTATGATCCTGGTGGTGGTGTTGGTGGTGGTGACGGTGGCGGCGGTGTCATTGAAGAAGAAGGAGAAGAAGGTGAAAAAGAAGGAGAAGAAGAAAGGAAGGAGAAGGAGGAGAAGGAATAGAAGGAAGGAGAAGAAGGAGAAAGAAAAGGAGGAGGAAGGAGGAGGAGAAGGAGAAGGAAGGAAAAGGAGCATGAGGAATAGGAGTAGAAGAAGGAAGAAGAATGAAGAAGAACAACAACAACAACAACAAGAGTCATCGTCATCGATAGACGTAAACCAAATAATCTAATGAAGTAAGAATTACTATGTCGTCAAAAAATTATGGTCGTTGTCATCATCCTTTTCTTCCTATCCCTTAATATTATAAGTTCGTAATGTGCCAAATAGTTCTTCAGATCATTGGGGTCCCTGAGAACTGTCCCTAACAGAGGCGTGTAATAAATGATTTACCTTGCCTTAAAGAAGGGGATCCTCTTGTTGGATTGATCTGGTCTGTCTGTGCTTCAGCCAAAAGTCCTTCGACCTGACGACCATGCTCCTGCTGAGAAGTACCAGTAGCTGCAGAATCGTGTGAACCAGTGTGTTATCTTTACCGTCTATCTTATTGTCATCATCATCATTTATGACAAAAACAAATGCATTATCGTCTTTAAAGGCCCTACATAAATGGCCAGATACATAATGAAAAAAATAATACAAACATACATACATAAACGTTGACTGTACTTCGAGATACGTTTAACCTATATAATGAAATAGGCAAGCAATAAAAACGCAGACAGAACTCTGTGGGCTCAAACCTGCATGGCCAAACCTGTATGTATGTATATATATATATACTTACATGAATTATGTATAGTTGATCCTACGAATATATACATACATACATACACACATACATACTTACATAGATACACACATACATGCATACATACATGCATACATTCATACATACATACATACATACATACATACATACTTACTTATATACTTACATAGATAAATACGTACATACATACATCGTCATTGTCGTCATCGATCATAGTGGCAAAAGAAATAAGCCTACAGTGTTAGCAGAACTGCGAACGGAGTGACCTTGCAGTCATATTTACGAATGAGGAATGAGCAAGCTGAGCATCACTTACTTGCAATTGATTTCTTTGTGCTGCTTCGTTGACCCCTAAATAGCTAAAATGCGGGTCCCAAAGATAGGCAAATCATTCACAAAAGGAGCAGAAAACGATCTCAATTAATTCTGGTTGCGATGCAAAAAATTTCCAGCAAGGCAGTCCTCCTACGACCGATCCTCAATCCAAACCCCGTATCCACTTCCATCCTGCATGCTATCTCGAGTCCATGCACTTGCCAACGTCCAAGTCTCACCCAAATTTATGTACAGAACCTACGTCTGCGGAAGGCTCAAGTGTTCAACCAGCCAGCTAGCCAGCTAGCAGTCCGTCGGCCTATTTGGCATCGCAGGCCCATCTACTACAGCGGCATCTAGTAATAAATACGTGGAGGAGATAGAGACTAACAGAGCACAACAGAACTTGTATACAGTCTGTGCAGGAACCTAGCCACCAGCAGCCAGGGCTTCTCTCTTTCTCCACCTCTGCTGACCGCCGGAGTTACTCCGCTGATGAGGGCCTTGTGCAGCAGAGGCTGGAATTCCATCTGCAACGTTCACGATTCTAGCGCAGACCAACGCAGCACTACATAGATACATACATAGATACATACATAGATACATACATAGATACATACAAAAATACATACATAGATACATACATAGATACATACATAGATACATACATACGTACATACAATTCCATCTGCAACTTTCACGATTCTAGCGCAGACCAACGCAGCACTACATACATACATGCATAGATACATACATAGATACATGCATAGATACATACATAGATACATACATAGATACCTACATGAATACATGCATACATACATACATACTTGCATGCATACAATTCCATCTGTAACGTTCACGATTCTAGCGCAGACCAACACAGCACTACCCAGAAAAATAATTTACAGATTCCCTGGTCGTGATCCGTTGTTTAGTAAATAGGCCGTGCATCTTATCATTCTTATGGTCCAGTATGTCAGCCTGTCCAGTTTCAGGCTTGCAGAGAGATATAATGGAGATCTGGTCTGACCTGGTCCGATCTAAGATTAAGAATCTCAGTCTAGGATACGAACCACTCCAACACAAACTACCAACAGGTGCGAGGCATGATTAAAAGCGACAGCCTATCACTGCCACCCTTGTGAACCACATATCCACGAAATGTCTCGATAGCATAGACGCTAAGTTCCCTATGAGATGTTCCATCAAACACACGAACAATTTGTAATCGAGATCATACAAGTGTATACTGTTTGTGGTACGGCAGTAGATTGCTAATGCCTCTGCCCTTCACCTTTTTGTCTTGGTTTCGAATCCCAACACCTCTTGTCAAGCTATGGTTGATCAGTTGACAGGAAACCGATTGTCTAAGTCGTTGGATTGTTCTTCATGTGTCGCTTTGAGATGCAAGCACTCCATGGAGTAAACGTCTCTAACGAAAATAGGCCCAAGCTCGCACCCTCTCTAATAATTTGACTTGCCATGGCCTAGGCGAAGTAAACATCAGAGAAGTCAGAGAAGAAGAAGAAGAAGAAGGCACTGAAGAAGAAGAAGGCAGAGAAGAAGAAGACGAAGAAGAAGACGAAGTAGAAGAAGAGAAGGAGGAAGAGGAGAAGGAGAAGGAGGAGGAGGAAGAAGAAGAGGAGGAGGAGGAAGAAGAAGAAGAAGAGGAAGAAGAAGAAGAGGAGGAGGAGGAAGAAGAAAAAGAAGAAGAAGAAGAAGATGATGATGATGATGATGATGATGACGACCATGATGATGATGATGATGATGATGATGATGATGATGATGATGATGATGATGATGATGATGATGATGATGATGATGATGATGATGATGATGATGATGATGATGATGATGATGATGATGATGATGATGATGACGACCATGATGATGATGATGATGATGATGATGATGATGAACTCCAGATCTTTCTACCGGCAGTTTACGAGCTGCTGCTCATTTTATTCCTGAGTTCTCTGATGGCCCTAATGGAACATACATTTTTAAAACTTCTTTCTACCGTGGTTGAGTTTAAACCCCGACCTCTCGGTTGAAGTTCAGCGGTCAAACCACTAGGCTATCGTGCAACCCTACTACAGTTAATGCACGCACAAAGTCACGTTCTGATTAAGTTGAAAACCACAGCCCTAGATCACCTGTGTATAATTCGCCAGATGGCAGACATCGGAGTAGAAAAAGAAGAGTAGTTAGTCCCTTATTGTAGCCATAAGGCAAGAATAGGTATGAAATGTAAATGTAAATGTACACGGTTTTATATAGCGACTTTATGACCGTGCTCATTTTTCAATTAAATAATCGGGCGAGGTCATTCACCACTGCTGCCTGTTTGGATGAAGTGTTAGCAACTTCATTTTCTTAGCCTCGGCATATGAAGATGGTTGGCCAGCTCTCTTCTTCGCCGCCTGATCTTCCCACTGACAGTGTACAGTGTCGGTGTACTCATTATTGCTGAGTTGGTTAGGGGCGCACAATGTCGTTGGCATGATCAGGCGCAGTGGAGAGGATTGGCCACCCGCCATCATATGCCGAGGTTAAGAAAAATGAATTCGCAAAACGCTTTTTACCCAAGGCTGTCTATCGGTTTCACCTTAAAGGACTCCTTACTCGTTTGCATGTGTAAAAATATAGACCAGCATATTGGCCTGTATACGCCTTAAAATATAGGCTTGCACATAAACCGATACACCAGTAAATGCAGGCCTATCTAGAGGCCTGCACATAATTTATATAAAGACCTATATATAACCCGTCTTCGTAGTTGCAGTTTCGTCGGTCAACAGTAGCTCGAATGCTACCAGATGCCAGACTTAAGAATAAGCTTAATTGGTGATAGAAAGCACAGCGTAACCAAGGATCTAATCTATTATGAACTGGAAATTTCGGTTAAAAATCCACTCTTATTGCACAAAACATCGATTGATGATCTTTTAAAGTCACAATCGGATGAAGTGCCAATATTCCGGATGACAAAAACACGGTCAGTCCATCGAGACGGCGGTACAGTCTGTGGTAAAATGCGACTTGGAAGAGGTAAGTTATCAGTCGTAACTTAAAGGCGAATAAAACTTGATTTTTGTTTTGTTTTGTTTAAGCACCTGTGAATCCGATGGTTCCTACGATTTGACTCTTCGGTGATGAAGAAATTCGGGGTTTACGATTACGATTACAGAAAAAACATAGACCGGAAGAGAGTTTAAGAGTTTGAGTCTAGTAAAAGAAAAATGAGGTCCATCCAAAATCCGTCGTTGACCTCTGGACATTCAGGGTCATGCAATTTTCAGAGGATATGATCAAACAGAGGTCAGCCACAGAGTCAGGGCTCCAACACTTTAGCCAAAACCGAAATTATGAATAAAAAAAATATTTGGACAATGTGGATGGCCAGAATGCAAAAACAGATGAACGATGACTTCAATTCTGAAGGTGATTCGCCCTTTGATTCGATTGCAAGCACTTGGCATGAAGTCCTGTTGCAGTTCTAACACAGTTTGAAAATGATAAACAGCTCGCAGAGGACAAACTGAAACCAAGTTTGATGTAGGCCTACACTTTTATTGTTATTATTACTTTTCACGAAAATTTGTAACGAGCGTAAAGTCACCTAGAAATGCGAATCAGAGGGACAAGAAATTCAAAATTTGCCAAAGAATTGGTATCTATGAGAGTTCTACCAACATTAATGTTGGCTATCAGTAGGCCTAATACAACTTTTTTATAAATATAATACATGTATATAAATATATACAGACAGACACGTACACACACAGAAGTACACTTACGCATACATACATACAGACAGAGACAGACAGGCACATACATAGGCCGAAGACAGACGGACGGACGGACGGACGAACGGTCAGACAGACACAGACACACACACACAAGGACGAGCACATATGCAGAAACACAGAACATAGAAGAAACACACAAGGATGAACACATATACAGAACAGACTGACTGACTGATTGATTTACTTACTTACTTGCTGAATAAATTAATTAATTAATTAATGAGTGAATAAATGAATGAATGAATAAAACATAAGTTGGCATGCTTATTGTTTACTTGGCAAGCCAGCTTCTTCAATTACGATAAACTAGGATGTTAAAGAAGAAGGTCATTGAGTTTAAAGATATCTGTCGGGACAATTGGTCGAAAATTGAGAAGCCTTTGAAACCTAAATCCAGGCCTATAATATTTTCTTCAGTGAACATCATTGCTGAAGGTTATGCGGGTTATAAGATTTCACCAGTGATTTTCACCACGATTTGCTTGGCATCAATGAAAGTTCACCATTTGGGTTTCACTTTATAAATTCTGGTTTTCTTGGTTGCTTCAGCAATAAAATGCAGCCCATAGCCCAAAGGGAATTGTTGCTGATGGATTCTAGGCGATTCGTAACTAATGAATCGCATTGAAAGAGTGTGCTGCGAAAAGCAACTGCATGGAAGCGCTGAATTGTCAATGCCAAGCTTTGAAAGAGATACGTCGTCTCTCTTTCATCTACAGAGATGCTACTGAAGTTCTGTCCCAGGGCTGTGATTAAGGCCAAACCAGCATCATTTATAGGACCGAGGTTTTCAAAGGCCAGATGGCCAAAGGGACAAGTGCTCAGTGGCAAGGAGTAGGCTGTATTTAGCATTGTTTGCGAATCGCTGCCTGCTCAGTTGCAGCACCCACTAGGAAACGGCCAAGATATCTGTCACCGTAGCATCTCAAGTGAGACTTCATCCCGCACGCCTTGAGATCAACGTAAGCCCGTCGGGTCTCTTGCCATTAGTTCTATAGGGGCCAACTGGATTCTTGATGGAAGGGTAGCCAGCCCAGACCAGACTACTACTACTACTACTACTACTACTACTACTACTACTACTACTACTACTACTACTACTACCACTACCACTACTACTACTATTACTAATACTACTACCACTACTACCACCACCACCACTACTACTACTACCACTACTACTACTACTATACTATAAATTTACAAGAGGTATATGAATTTGAAAAATTCTCCGGAGAATGAAAAAAATTCTGATCAAGATAGAGCGCAGCAGAAAAGTGCCGTGGAAAGCAATGGCAGCTCGGGGTACAGCTGGCAGGTTACGTATGTATCAAGACACTTAATATGGCTCCTTTTAGGTACCTCACAGGAGCTCTGCACACGTACTGCGTTTAAAGACATTTTGCAGAGTCAAATTCAACAGTACGTAGATGCAATGGAAGGCTGTTCCAGGAGGTCGATCCAGTATATGAGAAGACAAGACGGGCTCTAGGTGAAGTGTGGAGGTGCGGCACCTGCATATCTCCACGAGCAGCAAAGCGCAGCCAACGCCAAACCAGCTGATATGAGATTGGAACACAGAGGTCCCTGATGAATGCAGGAGCGATCCCGACATATTAGACACGCGCCAGCAAAATATTAAACAAAATTATCTTCGCAACAGGAAACCAGTCCAGCGTTTCTTGTATATATTGCGATATATGAGAATAATTCGGCTTGAAAGCTACGACTTGCGCAGCATACTTGAAGACAGACTGGAGCTGGCGCAAAGGGATCCTTGGCAGGCAAGACAATCTTGCATATAGGTCAATAAGGTACTTGAGTTAGGCTAATCATTTGTTCGGTCTACTTGGGTATTTGTCCAGTCCACAAGATAACTGAGTTAATCGTTCATTTAGTTTACAAGACACTATTGCAGCAATTGACCTGCGGCTAAAATTTGATGCGCCATCGGTTGATGCCTTGTGCGTTAGAAGTTTCTAATTAATTAATTAATTAATTAATTAATTGTACATACATACATACATACAATTAATTATATTGTTGTTTTTGTTGTTGATGATGATGATGATGATGATGATAATAATAATAATAATAATAATAATAATAATAATAATAATAATAATAACAATCCAGGCGCGTTGATAAACGATCATGTAGAATTTGACTGACTGACTGACTGAATGAATGAATGAATGAATGAATGAATGTCTAACTGAATGACTAAAAAAGGGACCTGAAGTTCATAATTTATGTTTTAATTAGCATGTTAGCCTTCATCAAGATAATCTAGGAAGTTGAAGCAGGAAGTGACTGCGGCTTACACGATTTCACAACTGTATGTTTTATGAAAATCTATAGCGTTTGGGTGTCATTGTTCGTTCGTTATTGGTGATACTGATTTTCTTATAGTCGCCAAACAGGAAGTTTATGACAAAAATTCATTGACCTAATTCACTGCACAGCGTTCGTCTGAGTCGACCGTTGACAGATGTTTTACAAAGATTAACAATGCCATTAAATTTCACATGATCAGAGGTTTCTGTGCTTTTTGCTTTTGTGTGATGAACACATATGGTCATGTGAAGGGCTACAGATAGGCCTAAGATTGAATAAGCTAGCCGATGAAGAAAGAGGAATCTACCCTGCGCTGCCTACCTTCGGTCTATGTAGGCCAATGTCTACGTCTGTCTGTCTGTCTGTCTGTCTGTCTGACTCACTGTCTATCTGACAGAGAGTCAGATATCCAGACGAAAAAGCACACATCCTATTGTATACGTCCTGTATTGGACCGCTAATGTACATCCTGTAGACGGCCAACCCGACTATGATCATCACTGCTGCTGGGTGCGGGTTCATCAATACGCTGACACACGTCCAGCTGTACCTGACACGTCACCCAACTGGCACAATAGCCTTTGCGTCAAACATGCAGACAGGAGTGACACGGGTGCAGGAATGGATGTCCTCGAATCGACTGAGGCTGAATCCCGCTAAGACGGAGTTTTTATGGCTCGGCACACGATAGGCACGTGCTATTTATTGATGGACACAGAGGCGATGGCGACGGCTTTTCCGGGTTGGAAAACAGAACGCATCATCCGAGACCTTGGAGTGCTTCTGGATGAAGACCTGTCCGTGGAGGAACACGTCAACTTTATGTGCAGACCCTGCTTTTACCAAATGCGTCAGAGCAGAGTCATAGAGCGAAACTTACCGTTTGACTCCGCTATGACTATTGTCCACTTCTTTGTTCTGACGAGTCTGGATTTCTGTAATGCTGTCCTTGAAGACCTGCTGAGGTTCAGGATAAGACAGCTTCAGTCTGGCCTTAACTGCGCTGCCAGAATCATCGCCAACCTACCGAAATTCTCGCCTGTATCGAGCTATATACGAGACACTCTGCTCTGGCTCCCGGTCGAGGACAGGATCACATTCAAGATTCTCGTCATGGTACGACCCTCCCTAGTTGGCGTGGCCCCAGAATAGTCCACATCAGGGAGCTCTGCGTTCCTGTCTCAAGCCGGTCGGGTCGGCCAACTGCGACCGGCTTGTCCTCCACCCCCACCCCGTACTATTGGACCGGCCTACTGGAACATTCTTTCTCTGAAAATGCCTACTTTTCTCAAAGAAACAGCTCAAGAGACATCTTCAACTCATATTAAATCGCACCTTTCTAGAATGGTTGATAGCCGTGTTTAGCGCGTTTTTGGGGTTTCTAAAAGGCGCTATATGAGTAGCCAGATACATACATGCGTACATACAAACTTTTCTGTGCGCTTTTTGTCAAGCTCTATATATCTGTGTGTCTCTGCTAGTGACTGCCTGTCCGTCCTTCCGTCCTTCATTCTGTCTGTCAGTCTGTCTGGCTGTATGTGTTTGTCTGTCTGTATTGTATATTATTTTTTATTATTTCTGCATTTATTAGGCGCCACTATCTAACGACTAAGCATCAATCGATGGCGCCGAGCAATTGTGAGTGAAGGACTTGCTCAAGGTCCCTACACAGTAACCGTCTCAGGGGAGTTTCGAACCCGCACTCTCCGCGTTACAAGCCGAGCACTCTCTCCAACAATTACCGTAATTATATATATATATATATATATATATATATATATATATATATATATATATATATATATATATATATATATATAATTCTGCATGGCCTACAGTTACAGTGTTTACAAAAGGAGTCTGTATGCATGGTAAGTTGGCAAATATAATTATACTTAATTATATACCAGATATATATATATATGTATATATATGTATATATATGTATATATATATATATTGTTGATACTCCGCTGGCTTAAGTGTAGGCGATGCGAAAATAAGCAGAGTTAAATGTAAATCAATGGCTGTAGGTCTACTCTGTAGATACTAGATAGGCCGAAGATATAATTATATTGCGGATGGGCAGCAAAGCCTATAGGCCTGTTCTGTGGGGGGGGGGGGCAGTTAGTCGAAATTAACAGGCCTTTGAAACCTAAATGCAGGCCTAAAATATTTTCTCTGCTGAACGTCACATCCTTTTAGGCCGGTTATAGCTGAGCGGTCGCCGCCCATACAGGGGCCGAACGTAAACTGCATGCGTGCATGGATACATTATTGCAGACGAAGGCCACTGTAGGCCTGATATTGAGCGCCTCTGTGCAGAATGAACGTCATGTTTAGCCAGCCAACCCGTTAAGAACAGGCCCAGTCGTGCTTAAGGCACGGATTTCTGTATTATTAGTAATCGAACGCGAAACTCGTTGCGCGTGCCATGCGCTATTTATTGTTCGGACTTGCTTTCTTTACTGCGCGACGCACTGAATGGTCATCAGTGGCGGCTCCAGGATTGCTTGCATATGGAGCAGAGCATTTCCAGATTCCGCCATCCACGCGTCTGATCTGAGCGTCGGCATATAAGCAAGAGGCGCTGGGGCGAACCGCCCCCTACCCCTAAGCTAAATCCGCCACTGGTGTTTATACTGTGGGCTTTAGTATAGTACTTGACGATGCGTTACTTCTAGAATACGGTAGCATTCAGCGCTCGGTGGGCTAATTATAGCCTTTCATTCATTCATTCATTCAGTCATTCATTAATTCGTTCAGTCAGTCAGTCGTTTATTTACTTATTTAGCTACTTATTTACTTATTTATTTATTTATTTTATTTATTTATTCATTCATTCATTCATTCATTTATTATACAATCGATGACTCTATGGCCTATGTGAAGGTCCATACGCTATGACCGAATAAACAAGGGCCGACGACTACATATTGGGTTATAAGGCGTATCCCGTGTACTGCGAGACCCAAATAGCCGTGCGTCGTGCAGTAGTTTTGAGTCCACATACTGCTGCACATACATCTAATCGAAGCGGAAGCTCGCCGTACAATGTCTAACGAGCCATATTGTGGACACTACTAGTCGTGGAATATCCCGGGAGCAGGTGCGAGAGTAAGACATTTATTGGCGTCGACACGGAACGCGTCCTGTGTCTGCATCTGTCTGCCTGTGTTTAGTTTACCGTAAACAATATAAGCCGGCTGATCTAAAACCACGCCTAATTCGGCTTCTGAACTATGCATAAATTGCGTATTCGGACTTACAATAAGACGTGCTCGCCACGGACTCGCAGGCCCGGCTAAGGCCCGGGCCGAGTTGCCGACACTACCTCTGGAGGAAAAAATCAGCATGCAGGTATAGGTTTGTGTCTGGATATTAGACCGTTAACTAGCAGTTTAATTCCACTAAGACTGGTTATTTCCAGCTGTAAGATGGTATTCATATTAAACCGATGATAAATAATTGCAAACCCCTTCCCTGGGGACGACGTAGTATTTATGTGTCATATACGCGATGACGTATACATACGTCGTATCCAGGAAAGAAAGGGGTACGAATAAGAGTGATGGGCTCAATTATTACCAGATATACGAATGACAATGACTTTAAAATCTGTCACCTGACAGGCCTAGCTCCTGGATTATTAGTTACAGGATCCTGCTCAGTTACTGAGATGCATGTGACAGGCGTAAACTAGCCTCAATTAAAGTGGGGACTCTTTCTTTCTGTCAATCATTTCTACTTTCCCCCGTGGGCTGCCCAAAAATCACGATTTCTTCCTAATAGTGATGTAAATTTACTGGTAAAATATTTTTTGGCAAAAAAATCCGGATTTTTACCTGTCGGAATGGTAAAATAAGGTAAAAACAGTAAAAAATGATTTAAGGTACATAATCCCTTAGTTACGTGCCACACACTTGTTTAGCCTTTTATGAGTTACAGTAAAATACTGTCCTGGTCTTGACTTGCCAACCAGAGTTAGCTTCCACATAATAAATTCTTATTGCAAATCTATGTTCATCAACTGTCACAAATTTTAATGAATGTGTTTTACCCTTAGCAATTCACTAAGCTTAGTTCTGGCCTTAAACTGTGAAATACTGGGAAGTGCTTTGCACACTGCTATTGTTACTAATAGTCGTGGACTATCCCGGGAGCAGGTGCGAGAGTAAGACATTTATTGGCGTCGACACGGAATGCGTCCTGTGTCTGCGTCCGTCTGCCTGTGTTTAGTATACCGTAAACAATATAAGCCGGCTGATTTAAAACCACGCCTAATTCGGCTTCTGAACTATGCTGCCCTTAAATTTACAGGGAGCTTCCATATAATTATTTTACTACCCACATAATTACCTGGAGCTGCCGAATAGATTAGACTGCCATTAATCTCATCACCACAGTCAGTATGTTTCTGTCGGCCTTATCAGCTGCCTCATTGAAACTTGTCTGGGATGAGCTCTGCATAAAGATGGGTTAGCAGATTAAAAAGTATAACTTAGGAAACTAGGTGACAGATTAATTTAATTAATAAAGCTGACACTCACTTGTGAACGAATATTGGTATGTTGAACAGTCTATGCTTCTATATCGCCGTTAATGTAACGCATGAGGCATCAACAGTTTTACTTTAGCATAAAAATGTCTTGCTGAGAATAGACTAAAGTAAGCTTGTCCAACATACAGTTCACCGGTCACAATCTAGCCCACCAAATTTTCTTAAATTGAAAGTTTTGAAATCAAGTTTACTAACAGTCCCAGTGGTTAAACAACATGGCAATTTTCGTTGACATACCTAAATATCTAGCCAATTTTAGTATCAAACCTCAAGTAAAGGATCGGTTTGTTCACAAAAAGCAAGGGAACTGAATCCCCGGAAAATGTTAATATGACCCTTCGTCCAAAAAAGATTGGACACCCCTGGATTAAAGCATGGGTGAGGCAAGAAGAAAAGCAACTTCCAGCAATGGAGAGGTTGACAATAGAAAGAATAGCATGGTCCAAAACATCAATGCATTCCTTAAGAGCAGTTGGATTCAGGTCCCGAGCACACATTGAGATTGGAAATTTCAGATAGAGTTGCTGATATGAAGCTGAAGATAGGCTTAGGGGGTTATAGACAGTAGCAATAATCTATCTGACAAATAATAAATGTAAAGAAAGACAATTTGAAGCATACAAACACTTTTTTCGTTTTTTTACCAGTATTACTATATTTTTACACCGGTAAAATATAAAGCAGATTTTTTACTGGTTAAAAATCTGAATTTGAAAAAATCACCACATTACTAACCCTAGGGCCCTGTTTTCTCTCCCTTAATGCCGATTGTTCACCTTTTTGTACTTCCAGTTCCTCCTTCCGTCTATTAGATGGATATTGTCACAGTTTAATGTTGCTGATTTTAATTGGATATGCCTGGGTATCTCTGAGGAAAGGTTGTTAAAGGAAAATGACATCTAAGGCCCGCAGCTCACACGGCCAGACATCAGTGTAAACACCAAAATATAGGCCAAGAGCACGACATGTTGTTTAGAAAGTGATTATCAGGTAACCGGTTACGGTTTTGCGGTTTTGCGGTTTTGCATGGGTGGCGAATTCACATAAAGGTAGAAGTAAAGGTAACAACTTGCTTACATGTACATGCCTCTGTCGAAGCTCCGCCAAAGGTAGGGTCCAGAGGTTGAGGCTGAGTCTCCGACATGACCACAGCAATCCAATTATAAGATACCTTTGTGTACCTCCCAACTTGCGTTTGGCACTCATTTACCGACCCCGAAAGTTTGTAGGGCTCAGTGGGCGTGGTATTCCACAGATTGTCACACATCAAGTATCTATTAGACAGCCATGCTTACGACGCTTTTGAGAGTTCTTTAAGCTGTGCTCTAAAAAGTCCACACACATACATACATACTTACATACATAAATACATGCACATACATACATACATACAAACATACATACACACATACATACGTGCATGCATATATTATATACGTGCATACATACAAACATACACACATACCTACATACATATATACGTACGTACATAGATACAGACTTAAGTACAGACATACATACATGCATAAACACATTCTTACATACATGCAAACATAATATAATAACTGCCATAATTCTCGGTACCAAATTCTTCATGGTACCAAAAGCGTTGTACCAATAATACAAAGCGGCCAGCATTGTTGTTATTCTTTGCTGAAGTGCGAATTATTTAATATCATTGGCGGTGGACTTATTGTAAACTGGAGGCCTATACACATGTGTATGTGCGATCTATGCTAATTCTTGTAAAGATGTAGGCTCAACTCTGCTTCTGCCCTTTCCCTACCACCTACTTATTTACACAGTAGTTGTCAATTAATTGACAATGATTGATGGAAATTCGATTTAATTTATTTTTTATTTTATGGACTGGGACTAATTCCACTGATTTCATGCCTTGAATTCAGTTTCAGTATGTGTATCTGGACTCTTATATGTATGTATGTATGTACGTATGTATATATGGATGCATGTAGTGTGTATGTATGTATGCATGTATGTAAATATGTATGTGTTTATGCATGTATGTATGTGTGTGTATTTATGTATGTATGTGTGTATACTGTATATGCTTGTATTTATGTATATATGTATATGTCTGTATGTATTTATATAAATGTATGTGTATGTATGTATTTATGTATGTATATATGTGTGTATGTATATATGTATGTATGTATATATGTATGTATATGTATGTATGTATGTGTGTATATGCATGTATTTATGTATGTATGTATTTATGTATGTATGTATTTTTGTATGTATATATGTATGTATGTAATGATGTTTGTATATACCTATGTATGCATGTATGCGTGTATGTATCTAGTATAGCGCCTTTTAAGTGCCTCACCAACCACATTGGGTTACTGTAATGATTAATTAGGAACTAAAACAAAGATAGCATGGTACTTTGATGCTGGAATGATACTTAGTCGTTAGTTCAATCGATCGAGATCACCTGCACACAGTTCGAAATCTTCCGGCGATCAATGTCAAGCCATCAACCCATGGTCTGTCTAAAGGGCTATAAGCTTACAGCCTGAACTTTATGAACGGCAGTAGCATACCATATCCAGCGCTGGTGATTGGGTCTCAGGTGTGTGTGTGTGTGTGTGTGCGTGTGTGTGTGTGCGGGTGTGTGTGTGTGTGTGGATTCAGGTTAACAAGCTAACATACCAGAGGGGTATATTAGTATCTACCCACACGCCCTAATTAACATGCACGTTTACTTAGAATAGGTTTGCCATCAAGGTAAGGTGAGCTAATGTAAGCCAAGGTAAGCTAAGGTAATCGATAATTTGCTACATGTCTGTATCAACGCTATTTTTCGAAGCCGTGGTTCCGGTTGAACGACCATTCGGCTGTAGTGCCAGCTCGACAATTGCAATCCATCAGCAGGGCAACAGGGCAACCGTGACACTGGATCAAAGCGAAATACAACCACCAACTCGTTCGTTATAAAACAGAACTTGGGGTTCATATCCCCTACCGCATTATATCATCAAATACCGCGTTATAAAAATTTCGCATTGAAAATTAATTACAGTTGTGATTTATTGTATACTGTGCAGTTGAAACGTCATACAATGGCAGCATTATTTGGCCAAATATTGCTTTCATTGGTTATTATTGATGCCTGGCATCTTCGAAGGTAATGTGTTCGCCGGCGGCTGTCAAAACGAGTTGTCCCCGATGGCATATAGTCTGATTTATTCTCATCAAAACGAGATATTTGTATACGAGTATTATCAAAGATCATATTGTGTGTACGTCCGTACGATCTTTCCTGCGAGATACTATTGCGTCGCAGCGCCCGTTATCAAATGTGGAAATGTATTAACACGCTTGTTATCGTTCTCAAAGCAGCGAGAACATGAAAATACTTTGTAACGTCATCGAAAAATGTCACCAAGGTCATTCACCAACGGTGCATAATTACGGCGAGAACAATTTGACCCTAGTACGTACGGTGGCATAAATTAATGTTTCTCATGGAAACTTCGGCAGCCATGACCACGACCGCATTTTAACCGAATTCGCGTTATATTGGAGCGCGTTATACTGGCCTTTGGTGTATGCATCAAGTCGTGGGCTGAATTTTCGTTCGACCAGTTAGTACAGGAGACGAGGGACAGAAGCGGTTGGCACAAAAGTGTCCGTGGTGCAGCCAATCCTCGGCTCGAGGACGGTTGAAAACAAGACAAGACAAGGTGTATGCTACTAAAAGGGGGCCTCTGAACGTTCTCATACTACCTCGGCTGTGCCAACACTTGGCGAACCCAAGATCTGGTCGGCTGGACTCCTGTACATGCCTACTTCTAATATTATCTGCTCTAATGTCTTCTATATGTCCGTTATCATAATGCACAAGACATCATTCTATGGCCGTTTCAAGTGAAACCGTAATAAAAATCGTAGGCCGTCGGAGAAGTATAGTTGAAATTTAGTAGGGCAGGGGAACCAGAAGTCAGGTTCCGCTAGTTAAGCAAGTTGAAAGAACTGGTTGTGGCATAGCACGTTTGATACGTGCAGGTACCATGATAGACGTTCAGCCTACGAGCAAGTAACTCCGTGCATTTACAACAGAAGCCGAGGAAGTCGGACTTGGTTCTGTGGACGAAATGCAAAGTCAGTTGAACTGCTGGATGAAGCTAAGAAGAGGAAAGTGTGCATAACCTTTCCCTGAATGTCAGAAACATTGTTCTTAACATTACAAACATTGGCATGTTGCATTTTGAACATAATGTCATTTGCATTTTTTAACATTCTGCAATGGCTTGAAGAAAAATATAAATGTTGGTATTGTGCAAGGTATGTTATCATGTTTTACTTTCGGATATTTATTTTGAAGCCATACCCAACCAAATTTGCCTCAAGCTTATGTCATTAACATGGTTTAAAACCAATGAGGTCCTACACAAAACTCCAAAGACGTTTCCATCACTAGTTATGAATATTAATGACAGAAGTCGTGTGTTATGAATTTTCGGCGTTTAGCCCCGCCCATGACCTCTTGGCCCTAGGAATTAGAAACATGCAGCCGACGGCCAGGGTTCGATTCTTGCTGCATTCTGTGAAAGATTGGCAGTTAACTGAATGCTGTTCTCGTATAATCCTTTATCTTTTCGTAATATTTTTTTCTGGTTTGTAGGTTCGTAAGTTTGTATAATAGGTTGATAGGTTCTATGAATAGGGGCTGGATTTGTGAAAGATCAAAATTAGAGATGCCAAAGCTTTGTATTTTACAGTACATACACGCTTTTTTCTCTATCACTTTCACTCTCTCTATTTGTCTCTCCTCGTCTGTCTGTCTCGCTCTCCCCTTCTATATAGCCTTCTGTAAAGGTCTGCTTGTGAAGCACATACCTTCCTTTATATCACCTTCAGGACTTGTTAACTATTATGTGGGTTTAGGGATAGCGAAACAAAAAACTGGCAATAAAGCTTGTTTAGTTTAATCTAAGTTTATTCCTCTATTTCATCTCATTTATTCCGTATTTAAAGGTCAGCAGTTCCTAAACTCCGCCAAGGGTATGACAAATCACAAATGGTGCATTTAAATAAGCTAAAATCTGCATTAATTTAAAGCGCATTACAATTGGATTTTCCAGGACCGGAGCCATCTGGTCTAAACTCAGTTTTCACATGTAAGTTGAAGAAAAAATCGATATTGTATTTTGTTTTATATCGCACGGATGTGGTTTATCGCACAAGTCTAGATAAATAATAGTTATCGATTAGAAATATTTCAGCGTCAAAACGCTCATTTATTTCAAGTTTGCAACTCAATAGGCCTACGTGTTTGCTGATACAAGTTTTAAAAAAACTCCAGTTAATTCAAATTATCAAATTCTTTCAGATCATTTGTGCCAAAAACGCTAACAGTGAAGCAATTTAATTAACTGATACGAATCATTCATCACAACAATCACATACATCATCACTACCATGGCGACCACAAGGAATCACCAGAATTAATATGAACATGACGACCATCATCGCCTTTACCATCACCACAACGAACACCATAATAATTCTGACGACCACCGTTATCACCAACATTACCATCATCACAGCCACCACAATCACAATCACCACCATCATCATCAAGGCCACCGACGCCAACACCCCCACCACCCTCACAGTCACCTCCAGTCGCACCAACACACCACAACCACCGTCATCACGACCACGACCACAACCACCACAGCTACCACCACCACAATCACCATCACTCGCACCACCACTACTACAACCACCATAACCATCACCATCACCGCGTCCACCACCACAACCACCAGCACCACCATCATAACCAACACTACCAACACCACTACAATCACCACTACGGCCACTACCACTATCACCACCAGCAATATCATCACTACAGTCATAACCACCAATATCATGACCAGCACGATCATCACATCAAGCATAACCACCTCCACCACGACCACTACCACGATCACCACCACAATCACCACTACCACTACCCCATCACAACCACTAGCACAACTTGCACCATCACCACTGCCACCACACCACAATTACCATCACCCCATTACCACCATCGACACAACCACGACAACCACCACCATCGTCTCCTTTTTACTGTGTTATGCTGTAAGATGCATGTAGTTAAGAGAATTCGTTTGTATTGATAATTAATAATTTCAAAGTTATGGCTGATTACGATGTCGTTATTGATGTTGTTGAAGATATTGACAATAAGAATGAATTCCTGGCCCAGGTGCGCATTCTTCAGTTGCATGACTATCTCTCTGAAGCGAGACGGACGACTTTGATGCTTATCGTCCAAGAGTAACACACACACACACAACAAGTACACAGACACACATACACAAACACAAATAGAGACGCACACATCCATACACCTGCACCCACCTGCCTTACTACCTGTCATAAACCACGCTCTGCGTTCACCTGTACGAGAGCGCTCTTGTGATTTTAATATATGCACTCGAAGATTCTGTAGTATGTACAGAGGATGAAGAGAAGGAGAAGGAGGAGGAGGAGGAAGAAGAAGAAGAAGAAGAAGAAGCAGTTTAAGGTGACCGCAGCATCAGCTTCGACTGTGACAGTCGCTTCATTTGTCTCACACGTCGGTTCATATTATGCGCTTCGGATTACGTTCTGAGCTCAGCTGTGAGTTAAGCTTTCTTCTAGACTATTTACTGGTTTAGCTTTGGTTTAAACTTTGGCTAAGCTTTGGTTTAAGCTTAAGACGAAGCTTTGGGTTACGTCTTTTAACTAGGGTCGAGATTTGGGTAAAAACTCTAGATCAAGCTTCAGTTTTAGATTAGGACGAAGCTTTGGTCTAAGCTATAAGTTAAGTTTTGAATATTGTTATATGTAAGTCTTTGTCTGGATATTTGCAATCCATTACTGCATTTTGTAATTGTTGTCAGAAATTTGTATAGCGCCGGTTCAGGTGGAAAAATCAAAGGCACTTTGTGTGCTAACCTAACCGACGTTAAATGTCATTAAGAACAGAAAGTTCACCAGTAAGCAAACAGCGCCTCAAAACTAGAAGAGTCACCAATGGTAAGCTCCTGCAGACACGCAGAGCCCAAACTTCCAACTAGAGTTGACAGATGACATTATGTTCAGATTTCCTAAACACTGAGGACGAGGAACGACAATAGGCGTTGTGATCCGCCGTCGATGGCGCGCGGTTGTCTCATTGTCCAGCAGTCACTCATATAGATGGCAGACGACGCTGCGTCCGGATACCACTCTTTGATGTGCGCAAAACAGGCATTCGTCGCCCGTCGACCAGTGGATCGTAGAGCCATTTCGTGGTGGACAGTCGATGGCATTCCAAAGGCTCTTTTCGCCCTTTCTTCACCTAATCCAAGATTTCCCGGTGCAGACGGTATACCTAGGTCTGTAGGTCTGAGGCTTAGCTGTCCAGCTGAAATCCTGTCCCCCCTTTGTAGATGGGCCATCCCAGTCACGGAAGGCAACAATAACAAGCAACAGAGACTCCGCAAAAAGCATTACTTCCTAATAAAAAGGATAATAATTTAGACATGCACAGTCGGCAACAGTTGAAGTCGGCGCACCGACAAAAGCGCGCCGACATAAGAGCGTCGGCAACAGGGCCGCGACTTAAGTGCCGCAGAAAGCTCTCTAAAAGTATACTGTGCGAGATTAGCTAATTTGTAAATGAAGTATACATCGGAAATTCTTTTGCCGTCAATTTCAAGTACCAAGCAGCAGTGATGGGCAGTAGTGAACTGCATAAGTTAGCAACTAGTTGTTAAAATAATTTTAAGTAATTAAAAGGTATTTAAATACTATTCTTCAAAGTAGTTGTTGTAACTAGTAGTTAAGCTACGAAACCTGAATTTATAGTTAACTACTTTGTTATAACTACTTTTTCAGGTGCATACTTACCAACTTGTCTCCATTGTCTCTAAATTATGTTTCTGCCACAGATGGCGCCACTGTTTGTTGGGTTGTGTTACTGGAGACAGTCCGATTATGATTTTATAAATTGATAATGTATAGTTCAACATTTCATCGTTGCAACTCTGCAGTTTCCATCTTACGGCACGAGCAAAACTAGTTACAAAATAATTTTAAAGTAGTTAACTACTCTTGTTTAAAAATAAGTTACTGACAAATTTCCAAACAATTCGGGTGAAGCATGGCATCGTTCGTTTCAGCTGGCAGTTGATCGCCAGCATCCATCGATTTAGGCCTATAGAATTGGTTGGCCATTTTCGTATGCAACAATTCACGCAGAGCTCGAAGTTCAATGTGTTGGTCCAATGAAATTGCTCCAGAATTGTAAAAGCAAAATAACGGGTCGCATAAAACACTAAATCCTTCTTGAGGTACTTGAGTATAATTGAGTATCTGGGTCGACTCACCAACAATCTGGCGCTAAAGCGGGTCGAATTTTGTATCTAGGTAAAGACATTTCTTAAATATCAGAACAAAATAAAGGTACGTTACAGTGTACTGTTTTTATTTAGTTTTGTTTAAAATTAAATGTTCTGCTGCGCTTTTTGTCCTGTGCGCTTTTGTCGGGTCACCATAAAAGTCCAAACATAGGCCTACCAGAATTATCGAGCAGATTCCTCGTTTAGACGAATCATCCGTCGCAACGACATAAGACGGGAAACAATCGATATGGCCGCGGACATGCGCAGGTAATCCAAGTGTTCGATGGCTGCTGCCGCTTTCACATTTCAACCATTGAAGTCGTTTACATGCGTAGACTTGAAGTCGTTTACCTGCGTAGACTTGAAGTCGTTTACATGCGTAGACTTGAAGTCGTTTACCTGCGTAGACTTGAAGTCGTTTACCTGCGTAGACTTGAAGTCGTTACCTGCGTAGACTTGAAGTCGTTTACCTGCGTAGACTTGAAGTCGTTTACCTGCGTAGACTTGAAGTCGTTTACCTGCGTAGACTTGAAGTCGTTTACCTGCGTAGACTTGAAGTCGTTTACCTGCGTAGACTTGAAGTCGTTTACCTGCGTAGACTTGTTTGCCATTCTTTTCATAAACTGGCTAACACGGTGTTGCATATCGTTTAACAACGACAGGAACACAACAGACAGGACAGAGTGTCTAGCAAACTATGGTGATCGCTATTGATCTTGGAGTTGTGCAATCACGAGCACTACGTGACCCGCTGGGGCTTGGCAGTTGGGCGCTTTAGCGGTATACTGAAAGATCACATGATTTCAGTCTAAAACCAATCTCCCTTTGGAACTTTCTGTCGCTTTTGTGTCTTTTATGTCCAAAGCCTGTCTGCCTGCTGCCTCATATAGTGTAGAGACTTCTGTGGCGCCGTTGTCATTACATTTCGATGGAAATCGCTGGCAATGCCCATAACCAATTGGGTAAAATTAGGTTGACGTCAATGGCCCTGGCAGCCTCAAGATGTTAAACACTGAATGCTGCTACGGCCCATAACCTGATTTACAGGTCAAGTCAAGACATTCGACACTCTCTCCGTATTCCTGGATATGTTTCTGTTCTCGTCTGAGTCAGTGTCTGACTCTCTTCATGTCTGCCTTCCGCCCATCGAGTTTTCAGTAGCTCGTGTTTCTACGTCGCGTAAATCTTCTGCCGTCCACAGTCGCTCTGAATTTTTGGAAAGAGAAGAATTCAGGCCTATGCACAGTATGTATGCATGCATGAATGCAAAGAATGCAAGGCGAAATGATCGGTGGTTTATCACACGAGTCTTTTTACTACAGGCCTCAGAGACGTTCCTCGTCGTGCATGCCATATAACAAACTTTGACATGGTTAAGTTCACGCTGTGAATCAACTGCACTTCTTGACGTAGGCTTCTTTTGTTGTGAAGAAATATCTGTTCAGATTATATGTATGTTTATAAAAGCGGCGAAAAGCTTTATAAGAAAATGCTTTTACGAGTTTCAACTCTGCTTGCATACTTAACGTGTAACTTACACGTTTCGCTTCGACGTGAAAAATGGTTCGCATAAATGAGACAATCCGAATAATGTCTCCAGTTCAGAGCAGTTTGTAAAGGTTCTAGCAACAGCAATTGATTTCATGTGGATTTGGAGATGATTTGGAAATCGTTGTCCGATACTGAACAGCGCAAACTCAGTACCTGCTATCTAATGGGGTCACGTTTTTGCTTTCGGTAAACATTAAGTTTTTGCTAAAAACAATTACTGACTTAAAGACTCCTCTGTTCTGCGGAAATGTGTTGTCTTTTCACACATCCCGTTTGACCGGTCAGGTTTGGTTGTCCAAGAAGCTAGACAGTGTGTGTGTGTGTGTGTGTGTGTGTGTGTGTGTGTGTGTGTGTGTGTGTGTGTGCGCGCGCGTTTCATCCTTTGACCATGATTGCTTTGCATGTTGAAAGGAGTTTGTATATGTATGGTGTGATGTACTGTGGAATGATCATCGGTTTTACCTTCACTGAGGGTCCTTGAATAAACTGGCCCTATTGACTTTCGGCCGGTGAGGATATGCTCTAATGATTACTATTCTGATCACCTTTGTAATTAATTAGCTGATTCAGTAGCGTTCAATCGTTTGTTAATTAATTAATTCGTTAATGAATTAATCACTAGTGGCGTCGACAGATGTGATTGGGGCAAAACCCCATATTATTCAAGATCTTCCGCTTTTAGATGCCTAATTTGTCCGGATGGGTTAAAGCTGGCAAGGAAAGAGGAAACTAGACGGTGTGGAGGGAATGACTGAATAAAACTCCGACAAGCCATAAAATGTAATCGAAAATTGAGGTGACTTTTAAACGGTCGGCAGAGATCAGGCGGCAAAATCTTCTTCCTTACTTGCTCCCTTCTGAATCCGCCCATCTATGACTCAACGGTCCCCACTCTTCTCAAAACGTATCGATGCCGTTGTTCATGTGGGAAATGCATCTTTTGGCGTCATCCCCATTCAACAGTAGTTAAATATTCTGCCCGGTGACTTCATAAAAAATTAGAAAGGACAAGGTTTTACGCACTGTGGTTTTACGTACATTCCTGCATACATACATACATAGCGTGAACGTGATTTTTAAAATTATGATTCAGCATGTTTTAAGCACGCGTTTGTATTTGACGTTTCCGTGACTGCATACCGATGAGTTATCGGGTTGTCGATTTATTTGTGATTTGACGAGTCAGCAGGTTTTACGCACAGTCGTTTTACATGCTTTCCTGCATATATTATCAAATATCTAGATAACTAGCTAACTAGCCAACTAACTAACAGGGCGTCCATTTCAATGACCAGCGGTTTGTACGGATCCTGAAAATCATTGAAAAATGAGTTTTGTCGAGGCTGTACAGTCGCTATTAAAATCGTGTATTTAAATGAAATCTTCGCACATTCTTTTAAAGAGTCTAAAGTCATTTCTTGTTTATTTTTGCAGCATGTAAATTGCATCTGTCCCACAACATCTGAGAGCGAGGTGTCGTCATGGTTCGAGTTACTTCGATCCGCTTCTTCAGAGCGCTGCGAGGCCTCTGCAATCCGCGTAATTTCATTCTGGTGACCATGGTAACCGTTACGCTCTGGCTGTTTCCGCCTCCACGATGGAACGTTCTGCGTCGGGTAGTACTATTCACTGCGAAAAATGTTCCGGTAACATCGTCCCTCTCCGGCAACAGGTCATCCACGGCCAACTCCTCGTCTTTCTCCTTGCCTCCCATCGTTGCAAATACTTCGTTGTCTTCAACCATCCTGCCTGTGCTGGCATCGACAATCAAGGTCGGCAGAGGTTACATGTCGCAGAGAGCGCCGATGGTCGGAACCGGACAAGGCAATCTCATGTTCATGTACGCGTCTCTGCTAGGCATCGCTGACCACGCTCAGATGGTCCCCGACTACCCAGTGGACGGACCGTTGAAGAAGATCTTCGCCATCTCGACCCGGCAGATGAATCCGGCATACAGCATGTCGATCACAGAGGCGAAGGCCTGTGCCTTTGACGCCAGTCTGTTTTCCCTGTCCAACCATAAGCATAATATAACAATCGTCGGCTACCTTCAGTCATGGAGATACTTCAGCAACATAACGGACCGCATAAAACAGGAGTTCACATTCAACGAGGACTTGCGCGTCCAGGCTCAGAACTTTCTCAGAAACATCTCGCTGGGTAACACGTCGACGTCTGTGAGAAGCACAAATGACACGCTCTACATCGGAGTTCACATTCGCCGCAGAGACATGCTCGCCACCTACAACGTCGCTCGAGGTTACACGGTTGCCAGTAAGGAGTACCTGACTTCTTCTGTTAACCATTTCCGGACAAACTTTCCCGCCAACATGCTCGTTTTTGTCGTCTGCGGAGATGACCGTGACTGGTCGAGGGAGAACTTCCCTGTGGTCGACAGAAACAGCTTTGTGGCATTCTCGGAAAATCGAACCGCTGCTCAGGACATGGCTATTCTGGCCGCCTGCAATCACTCGATCATCACGGTGGGAACGTTTGGCTGGTGGTCCGCCTACCTGGCAGGTGGACGCACGATCTACTATAAGGGTTTCCCCACCGCTGGTACTTATATTGATAGCCTACTAAAGAAGGAAGACTACTTCCCGTCTCAATGGATCGGAATGTAGTTACACTCATTAAATTAATGTGACAAAAAGATCACGTCTTGTCTCTTTGTAATAGGTAGCCACTGTGGATTCTGCTCAGAACCTTTGACCACTATGAAAGACCGCATTTATGTCTGGCGAAGGCCCACAGGGTATCTGTTTTAATACCAGAAAAATCGTGTATATGAGCGTTGTATCTAGACATTTATCTAAACACAGCACCTGTAAAAGCGTTCTTGCCATACAAGTGCCTGATCTCAGCACACATACCTAATTTGTTCTACAGAGGCCTGTAAGCAAGCGTTATACCTTTACCTTTGCTGTGCTACCTTTACCTTTTATTGCTGGAAGACTTTAAAGTCCGCAGGAGCATCGGTTTACTTAACGACGCCTTCGTGGCAAATACGATAAGCATCATTCTACTAAAGACCTATCGAAGAATACAATCTACGTTGGTCCCACTTGCTGGAATCGTCTCCCTCGAGAATTGCGACTTGAGCTCTTTTCTCTCCCCCTCTCTGTGTTTCGCAGGCGCCTGAAGACTGTACTGTTTAACAGTGATTTTACTCCTTCGGGTCGGAAGCACCTCTGTTGAGTTTATCCTCTACGAGGCGCTTTATAAATCTTAAATTACAATTACAATCATTTTTCTAAGAAAGAATATTCGCTAGATGGCAATAATAAACTGCGGAAGGTGGCAAGACCGTTGAGGACAGTAGGCTTTCTACTCTGGACCACCACCCTTGACAAGCGTTGTGCATACTTGTCTCGCACTTCACATTCAGATTTACTGACCTTGCGCGTAATTAGTGCAATAAATGAATAAATGTGACTGAATAAATAAATAAAATATACAATGGGTCTAAGAAAAAACCGCAAAAACCTTTCTTTACACATAAACAGTGATTCGCAAGACGAAGTCAAGTAACAGTTTCGCTTTACCTCGACGTCGCTAATCTTTTACGATGACATTCAAAAGTCTCTGCATAATTATTTAAAGAAACCCATGCACAATCAACAGAACGCCAGACGTCAATATTGACAGTTCGTTATCAAGCAATGAAACCCTCAAGAACGCGTTGACCCGTTAGCGAATTGCCTATTGCTCTTCAACCGAAATAGGCTTACCTATCGGCAACAAGTTCAAGCCTTTGACAACTATGAGCCTTTGTGAGGTTTTAAAAAGGCGTCATATGAAAAAGCAAACACATGTATACATATTCAAGTAGTGACTGAAATTCACTAAGAAAACCAGTCGGAAGAGTGGGATGGTGAACGATAAATATTCATAAGCAACACTTGTTTCGCTTGTGAGTGCTGGAATAGGCAAAGTGAATCTGTGCAGTTGAAGGTTTGACTTGAAAAAATAAACAAGACCTCCACCTTTTCCACTGCACCAAAGCTCATTCAGCATAGAAAGGTTAGGGGAGTAAGATCAGAAATGAATGTTGGTTTGTCAGTCGGTAGAAGCCATGTCTCAGTAAGAGTAAGTATATGCAAGGAATGCTCACAAAGAAAATGACGAAGGACAGTCGCTTTATTTCGAAGGAAACAGATGTTTAATTGACAAATAACCAAACTCTGAAGTCTTTGGTCCAGGATTTATTTCAACATCACCAACGAAAAGAAGCAATGGAAACAAATACATAGACAATCTATAACGTGTAGCCCAAAATGTTCTACATGAATTAACATTTAACCTAGGGCTGACAATAACGCTAGTGATACTACATAGCAGCCTAACATATGACCGAATTGAAAAAGCAGTATTGAGAACCAAATAAAATGAATGGCCAAAAATTGTAGCATAAAGAGATTGTGGTTGGAATTCTGCTGTGCCAATCAGGTTAAGAAACATAGAAAGACAGGTTGGTTGACCACAGCTCACAGTAAACACAAAAAAAGACAGAAAGAGGAAACAAATAATTAAAACTTATCTGACAGCGAAAAAGAAAAGGATAAACTTGTCGGAAAATAAAAAGTCAATATTAGAAACGATAATTTATCTGTTTAAAACGGAAAACATTATGTAAAAATGCGACGATAAATTTGAAAACAACCCATTCTCAATAACTGACCAAGTGAAAACAATAACTAAAAGAAGTCTTAATAGGTGACTGGACTGAGTGAACCAGCTCACGTGAAGTAATATAATATAACTTTGCAGTGTTAAACTGTATGACAAGTAAATGGAATATCTATAGGCCTATACATCTTGAGTTAAAAGTTCTGTAAAGCAACTAAGCTAAACAAAAATCACAGCCGATAATTACGGCCTAGGCATGCCATGGTTTGATCGCATTATACTAATTTCACCAAATAAGGGATCAAACCGTACAGCCTACCATAACACAAGGAGAGAGGACGGGATAGAGACAACAGAAAGCATTATGAGAAGGGAAGAAGGAAAGTGCAATTTTCCCACGCAAATAATTGAGACATAAACGTTTGCTCATATGTTTTGACAAGTTTGCTCATATTTTTTGAAAAGTTTGCTCATATGTTCCGACCAGTTTGCCCATATGTTTTACAATCGATAACTAACAAGGTCATCTGTTGACGTTGGTATTTCTCTGACTAACTTCACAATTTATTCTTAATAGATAGTCGTGCCAAGAATTCATTGTGTAGGCCTACCTCTTGATACCTGCGTACATTATGTATTCACTGGACAGGCTTAGTGTCCTTTGGTATTTTCTGACTGTAGGTCATTTTCTCTCTATTGCATTTGGCATGCCGGCTGATCGCGAAGGCATCGGATCTCCCACCCAAATGAACGTTCTAGATAGGGCCTATATACAATCTCATAAAGTCATGTGAGATATGAATATTTCTGACGTCATCCTATAAATCTACTGTACTCCGGTAGTTTGTTTTAGTCTAAATGTTGGTGTCAACCCTTGACCCAGTTTTATGCTTTTCGATTGAGTTGCTCATCTTCCTTCGTAACCATAAAATTATTATTATATTATCTATTAAACGATTTTGAAAACTTTTGTTTTTGGATGTTTATAATACACGGAATCCAAACAGTGAGTTTGAGCTTGCTGAGCGGACATTGGGTAACACCTCGGTTAGTTGCACGTTAACCACGTCGCAAAGTAACTGAGAAATAAAGGCTATTCCTACACTGCAATAGGCCGTGTTCAAGGCTTTGGGATTCGTCCTTTGCCCATAGAAAAAATGATCATCTCCATTTGCAACATTAAGATGTGGCGGACTTGGAAAAGACAGCAGCTGAGAGACAGAGGCCGACACAAAGATACAGACAGACAGAATAAATTATCGGTATTGAGTGTGGCACTCCATTAGCCTCTTTTGGCTCAACCACATATTACGCGAAAAAGGCAATGCTTACTTTTTAAAAACCAATTTCTCTAACTATTTTTAAAAGTAACTCTTAAGTTCAAACGTTGAACGTTGTCAAACGCGTGTGAAGTTGAAAAGTTTGATGTATACAGTGAAACTGAACATTTGCTGTAAAGTATGAAATGTAGTATTTGCTGTCAGCAGTGAACCATACTTAATTAGGGCAAGCTAAAAACGTGTGGGCAATGTTTATCTTCAGTGGAAGATGTTCTGACCCTTTGAAGGGAGTATCTCATGCCATACACATCACACCTTGGCCCTGTCACGAAATCAGTCTCAAATTCATCATTATCTTTTTATCTTTGAAACGGTAAAACGTTTGTGAATGCATGAATTCGACCAACGAATTGGATGGTCACAACGTAAATGCCAACGATGCTCTAACAATATCGGTCCCTAAAAATATATCTAAAATACGCAAGATCTAAAGAAATCAAGATCGTGTCATGGATTTCAACGACAACTCCTTCGCCAATTTTAACTTATGCCTCGATTAGCCTACATTAGAAAGCAGTGTCAAATACACAACTTCTATTTCGAAACGATGAAACTTTTAGCAAACGTGAAATCTGAAATAGACTATAGCATCCCGGTCGCTATTTGACCAAATCCAACACGCTTGTTGACTCATGCTTGACCTTTCGACCCAGAACTTAGTGCCATCATTGCACGTGATGATAGAGGCATTGTTCCAGCTGGAATCGTCGAACTCGATGTTCATCCACCCGCTAGTGAAGTTGGAGTATACCTTCCACGTGGAATTGGTGAGGATAGTTCCGAAAGAGTCTGAAGCCAACAATCCTCCTAAACCCGGAGGATTTCGGTTCAGAATCTGGACAGCAATGACGCCGGGAGTTTGACGAAGAACGACGATATCCGGAACGTTCCAGAGGGCGGCGTTCGGAAGAGCCGTTATCTGGATACCATTGAAAAACATCTGAAGAATGACATCATCGGCTTCCACTGTCAGAGCTGTCACAGAAACAAGATATTATCAGTGATGGTTCATATAGCGGGACTGGTTAGCAAATCTTATAAAGAACCACATGGCGATATACTAACAATATTTATTCCCAGACAACAGGGTCAGTTTTAGCAGTAACAAGGGCAGAAATAAGCTTGATCAGGCTTATCGTTAAAATCAAGCCTGAATTAAGCCTGTGTCTCTTGTGTTCTATTGTACTCTTCTTTATTGTCAACTCCATTTCTTTTTTCTTTTATCCGTCTATGAAGGGTCAGACATATTAAGAAAAGATGATTCTATTTTACACTGCTCTATTCTTTTGTGTCAGGTTATATTCTAATCTAATCTAATCTACTAGCAACTAACGCATTTGCAAGTGAGATCAAGATAATTTGAGGCAAATGTAATCTGATTCCAGTCAATTAAATTCTATCCCGTTTTTACGCGCCCTTGACAAAAATTGTACTCTTCTTTACTATTTTCTACGCTTTTCTGCTCCATTTTTTCCTCTCGCACGTCAGTAAGTAAACAGTCAGACATAAGAAAAACAAATCAATTTTTACTCTCTTCTATCTAATACCATCCCGTTCCATTTTACTCTACTGTATTCCATTCCATTCGTTGGTCCATCTCCGTTTTTGTAAAAAAAAAACTGCCAATGCAGGCCTTATTCATCTACATGAGCAACATTTGTACAGAGACGAGCGTGTCTTTCTTGTGGAACTCTACTATCGGCTATCGAGAAGTGTTTTTGAAAAGTTCTTAAATCTTGGCTATGAAATTCCACATGCATTCTATAAAATAATATACTTACATCGTTCTGGTACACCACGCTGAAACACAAGAAACGCTAATGATTTATTATCATTTACACGTAAGCAATTTTAATCAATCGTAGGCCTATCTTCAATTTGCCATGTATTTCAATGCTTTGAATTTGCACCATACCGGTTAAGTGTGGCCGACTTCACAATTCACATAACATGGCCTTTCACTGATATACGTTCAGACGTGTAGACCTTACGTTGATCGACGCCCTTATATATCCACTCCAGGTACCCTAATTAAACCTCGGTTGGCACAGCATTCAGTCCGTGGTCTATGAAGTCAACTCACGAAGAACTGTTACGGTATTTTGAGAGGGTCGTTCCCATTTTCTTATTTCACTGTCCCTCGCTCTTTTAAAAATATATCGGCACCTACTCCACCTACTGGAGTAGGTGTCTAATGCCTCTGTAATCGGGTTCAGAATCCTGGGGCATCTTATAAAAATAATAATGCTTTGTTGAGTCACAAACCTACAATGAAAGATTGTTGGAATGTTGATATCTGGTTTGCGCTTAATCCAAAATATCTCTCAAAACGACGACCACGCCTCCGAGGACTAGCGTTGATATACTACGGTAACAGATGACCTATTACCGTGTCTTGGTCACAACCTCCTCCAACCGATTTGTCAGCGTTAGTAATTATGGCTGAGATGTGGGGGATGGCGGGGGAAGTGTGAGCATGTGTAGCGAGTTCAGTCGTTGATGTATTTATGCAAGCAGAGTGCTATGGGTTCGTTTGTGTGTATATTTGTTTGATTACATGTCGATTTTAAGTAAGTCAGATGTAGTTCGGTCTATGAGGTGGTAACTGTTGATTGGCTAAGGCATAAACTCTAAATATTTAAGTGATAACATTTATTCTTTGAAAGAGGAAGATTTTAATACAAAGAAAAAGGAAATGGCGTTGTGTTTGATGAAGAGCTAGGCCACGTTATCTCGTTCAAAAGATTGTAGACTAACCTCGCCCTCCTAAAACGCTTTAGGACATCGAGGTTAGTCTATGAGATGACAGAATTATTGTCGTGGAGTGTGCACTTAATTGCAAAGCGAGTGATGCCTTTTTTATTATGACAAAGTTGATCAGGGTATCCAGTACAAAATAATATCTCTTACCTACAATGCCCTTCAAGCTTCTCAATCCTTTTACATTTGCCAGCTAGCCACTATCCAACCCACCATATCTGCTGGTTCTTCCTCAAACCTTTCTCTTTCTCGGCCTCCAGTCTCCTCCTCTCTCTCAAATTCTGGAACCGCTCCTTAATCTATGTGGCGCCAGCTCTTCTGAACGAAATTCCGAAAACCAATTCACTCCTTCGCTTGCCCTCTCTCCTGCAGCAATTCTCTCAAGACTGAAAGCCAAACTTTAATCCATTTTATCCCATCCTGTTTCCGCTCTTGCACCGTGCCATGACCACAGTTATCAACAATTTCCACTGTAGCACAACTTCGCCTCACCAGAATGACCCCTCGGATTCTGACCTGCCCCAGAAACTGACCAAACAACCTGGTTCTGCGGACTTGATTTGTCCATTGTATAAGCCGGTCTCCCGGAAGCGGATATTGTGTGGCGCTGAGAAATTTCGGAGATTTACATTTAGACTTAAATTACACAGAAGTAATCGGTCGTATCAGGTTATATATTAGACCGCGAACCTATTAAGCTCTATGTTCTAGTTTTAAAGGTCGCTACGTTTGCGTTTGGGCGAAAATACACTTTCATCTCAGTGCTTTCGGTTTTTTACTTTACCTTATATTAGCTCTAAATTTATCTATCTAACGCTTGCCTTGCAGATATAAGCAGAAGCATTGGTACATGGTGCATCTTGCCAGACTCCAGTCAAGGCAAGTCGGATGCAACAACTCTTGCCGCTTGGTTCCTCATACTCCCATTTACGATAGGTTGCCGCATTGCCATCGATCCAATAGGTTGTTGAGGTTGGAGTGCATTCATCCTTGTACAGACCGATCCAGTATTCTTGTCCCGTAAGGTTCTGTCTAAAAGATAGTAGTAATCATTGATGAAGTAGCTTGCTTAATTAGCACTGAGTCAACACAGCTCTATTAAGTATGCCAGTGAAGCATATTTATGGTTTACTAAAGACATTGCTCTTAGTCTAATCGATGCCTTATTGCACAAGTTACGCAAACTTTATGTAAATGCTATCAATCAGTTGAGACAAAATACAACAGAAAAGAGCGAACAAATAATTTCCAGTGCTCCAATGAGACACAGAATGATAAGTCATAGGCGCAAATTTTACTGGAAGAGGAAAACTCACGTAAACATCGCTGACCGTGAGTGGATAGCTTAAATTCGAACCATTAGATGAATGGTTGGCTTCAAGTAGAGACCTTGTTGCTTTATTTTCTACATGTAAGAAGGGACCAGAAAGTAAAGCGCAAAGCCGTGTTTCCTCTTTTCCAACATTTACTCATCATACCTGCTTATAATTTTAGCAATAACATACAACTAAATTAGTGTGAAAATGCTATTTTCCTTTTATTTGTGACAGATTTTATTAACATAGGAAAAAGAGTTCTAAAGTTTGGATAAGGTAGGGTAAGTTAGCAGAAAGGAAACAGCGCTGAGATAAGGTCAGATGAGGAAGGGTAAAGTAAGGCGAGGCAAATGAAGGGTAGTTTAAGTTTAGGTGGTTTGATACAAACGAATTATCAATTACACGACTTCGTAATAAGAGTCATTATGTCAGATTGAATTGTATTGCATTTGATATGTGTAGATTGGATCATATCATGTCATGTCATATCACATCACATCATATCATATCATTAGATCAGACCAGATTAGTTAAGATCAGATTAAATTAGTTAATACCAATTCACATTAGGTGTAGATAACACTAGATCACATTACATAACTTTAGATTATAGATCACATTACATAACTTTAGATTATATATGATCAGAGTAGATGATACCTACGAAATACTTATGATAAAATCGTTTTCTTGATCGTCGCTAATGCTGACCAAACTGGCGTTCTTCTCTTGGCATGACTCTAACGCCATCTCTTGATTTTCTGAAGTGCTAGAGACAAAGTAACACCACTGACCGTACGACGACCAATCGGAAGGACAAGGCGAACACGTCGGAAGTACTGAAATAAATAGGAAGACTAATTTGCATTTAAGTGAGGTAGGTTATGTAACCAAAATTCATGAGAATAATTTATTTTCAGTCGGAATGAATGATAAATGATAATGGGCGAATGGTAGATATACTATTCCAATTAAGTACCTGACATTGTTGTTACTTGACAGTTTCTGTAACCCGTTGAGCCATTAAACTGTAATCACAGAGCAAGGAAATTACTGTTCATTCCATTATTACAATTACAATTACTATTATCTCTCTTTTGTTATTACTGCACAGCGTAAAAATGTAAATTCATAGTTGTTATTCTGCAGAAAGTTACGGTAACGGAATGTAATTCAGCAATTACGGCGTTTTTCTGTAGTAAGCTGGCAGCGCAAGAATTGTAATCCAATCAGTTTGCACGCGAAAATCTCGTGACTTACATCCTGCAAATCCACAAATCCAAAGCATTCATCCACAGATTCTGTCTCTCGCCAAATTTAAGAAATTTTATCAATCAATGGGCATAAAATTTAGTAGGATGTGTAACATTTTGCGTTTTCATATTGCTTTTTGAGTTACTATGGTAGAGTTAGCTCTTAAACATTTATATTTCGAAAAATGTTAATACTGTGAGTTTCTTGGTCGATGGGCTGCAAGACTGCATTAGCGACTTATTGACACTAAATCCGTCTATGCGTTGGACTCCGTACAGAGCTGGTCTGAGATTATGTACGTACAAAAAATAAGACTATAAAAATTATGATTACTGTTATTTCACGTGTTGAAAAAACATGAGGCTATTCAGTGATTAGCCATGTATTAATGCAGTTTTCTTGGTATTCTTAATAATAGACTATTTGCCACAAAAAGATGGTAATCAATGTAATGACAATGAAAGAACCGGATATCAGTTGGCCCACATAGAAGCTGCTGCAAATACAATATCAGCAGGCCACAAATATTCAGCTGACTGCATGCATCCCATCGTAAATATTAAATATAACAGAAAATTAAGCGAGACTTTCTCTTACATGTACAGAGAAAACTGTAATTCTACAGGCTAATTATTACAGAAATTACCTGTAATTTCTGTTATCATACAGAAAAGTCTTTAATTATTTTACATAAATTTTTAAAAATAACGGATTGTACTGACAATATTGATGCCAGAAGTTTTCGGCAAATATACACAGTTTTACAGCGTATTGTTATTACTGTTACTATTACTAGTATTCAGCCGCAGTAGGCCCTTAATAAGAATAGCAATACTCTAACTATTATTAAATAGTAATATTAATTTAGCAGTAGTTATACTGTTCCTGTTACCATTGCTATTTTATCCATTATTGCTATTCTTTCCACTAATTTCAACCGCATCATCACAATGGCAAAGACATGTTACCATTCCCACACAGCACTAACAATGATAACCGCCTATAGGAACTGTCTCTTTTAAGGGAGATACTTTGAAAGGTCCTTGATAGTCACCACCTAACTGCCTTGATACACATATAATATGATACTCACCGCGTAGTGAGTGCATCCAGATACCGTTTCGCAAGTATTCGGAACGTATGAGTAGAACTCGCATTCGTTGTTACACTTTTTCCAATTGAAACCGGTGCAGTTAGAATCTATCGTGCATATCCAAGCACACAGCGTTTCGGGCGAAGGTGAAACGACGCTTGTTGTCGGAAGATTCAAATCCTCGACCTTAACGATCTCAGTCGGCGTATCGACCGCACACGTTGACGTCAGATTGACAGATCTGATCGCTTTGAAAGATTTCAGTTGATTGGCAACAAATGCGGCCGACAAGGAATGTTCCAAGGTTATAAGCACAACTGATATCAGTAGATGCATTATAAAGTTAATTTCAATCCCAGTCATGGTGAATCAAAGCTGTAATTCAGAAGCAAACCTCATAACTGGCATCATAATCGTAATCACAATCGTAATCAAGAATTTATAAAGCGCCACTTCAATATAATCTCATTAGAGGTGCTACCGTAACACTGCTGCAACGCGGTTCCTCATTGGTTAAGCGCTTATCTTTAACGCGAAGTGTGAAGATTCGAGCCCCACTGTAGGAAATTGACTTAACGCACAATTGTACGACGCCATCGAATGAATCCTTGTGTGGTAGAATGAAGCATTTTATAAATAATTGAAATAAAATAAAGAATTACGTTAGCAGCAAGAATTAAACATGACAAGAATAAATACTAAATACGATTATATAAAATAAAATATCAAATACGTTCAGAGGAAGAACTTAGTATATAAGTGCTAACTATGACCACAGTTGCATTAAATAACTGTAAATAGGACATTAGAAGATAGTAAATATAAGTGTAAATAAAAGAAGTAGTAAATACTACTAGAATAATGTGTATGTAATTTGGCGCTGATGAGTCAGGAAATTTTAAGCGCTCGTTTGTATCGAAATTTTTCGTGATGTAACGTCGATGAGTCATCGGGTTGTTAACTCGTTTGTAACTGGAAGGCGATCGCACGCACTGATTGATGTCAGCGATGACTCATATTCTTGTCGGGACTTGTCTGTTTAAGCGGCAGGTTAAGCTTAAACAACGCGGTCGCAAATAATTCAGAACACTGTGCGAAGATGTAGCGTACTCTGATTATTTGAGCTACAAAGGTCGTTGTTCATTGTTGACAATATCAGTCCATAGATTTGTGGGTATAGAGTTGTACGTTGGCGATTGATCTGCGGTAATCGAACTGTTTTGGTTAAATTATAGTACAAGAAAACAAAGCCTGCGTGTCTTTACTCCAGTCAACCCTACGCAACATATCGGTCAAGTCTACGATGTGAAGCTCGAATAATTCAAAATTTGAAAAGTTGCCGAAAAGTATTAATTTATTCACATGCGTTGATCTAATGCTTGCGTTTTGTCAAAATACATTGCTCGAAATTAGTTGGTCATCATTGCTTTAAAAATTGTATGTGCGATTGGTTAAAGTAACGGCAGAAATTGTAATTGTGTGAATTGTAAAAGCACCGCTATAAATTTTACAAAATCGACGGTAAAGACATCAAACCTTAGTCAGTGGCAGAAATGGCTCGATGTTTTATCTGTCTTTCACACTGATTCTGAAATTCGGTGAGTGAATCACCTGCTCATCTAAATGCTCGATGCAATAATTAAGTCGTTCTCCATTAGGTAATCTGCTGTAAAACTGGGAATTATTTTATACCTTGTAGCAATTTATTCTTAGGGAACGCTAGTGAAAAACTGGCAGCGAAGAAAACCGCTTCTTCATACAGTCGTACAGCTTCGACGTCAATCATGTTCATTGATTCTGAGGTCTTTTTTAGCCTAGATACTGTTTACACAGGCATAGTTCTGAATACATGTACTGAGACATGTACTGAGCTTTGCTTCATTACCGCTCAACAGAAATAGCCTTCACATGGAACGATTCATTTCCTTTTACTGAACCATGAACGGACTGAAGGAAAGGAATGAAGGGACTAAAACCGAAGTTGTATAGAACACTACGCCTATAGACAAGCCGTATAGTTTCCTTCTTGCAGCAGTAAGAAAAAACATTGCTTGGGGACATACTGAATCGTGTGCAAACAACGTACCAAAAGCACTCAAGGTACGTTACACCGCGTCTGTTAAGCAGGCTCAAAAGCTGCGGTCATTTGATCACAATGCAACGTTGGATCACAACGAAAGGCGCTACATTATGGGTTGCCGTCCACTGAATCAATACTATAGCGACCTAGTAACTTGCGAACTGACATTCTAAGGAACGATTATCCGGTTTTCTCTTTCTTGTTTGCCAGTGTGTCTTGCTTCGTGCAAAACTTGTTTTTTCTGCATTCGAGTAGTGACTGTCATGAGTGATGTCAACTTACATGTCTGAGCGCGTCTGTTTGTATTAGGAAAGACTATTCAGATATTCCCTTACTATTACACGTGTTGTAGACCTTTCACATATTGCCGCCGGAGTGCACCCGCATGAGTTAAAGGGTTAGGCATAAGAAATGGGGATTTTTGACCCTCCCAGTAGATTCGAAAACCCTTAATTTATTCTCTTAAAGTTTGGAATGGCTGTTTACGTTGCGGTTTTCCGGCCAGGAAAAGTTAGAACGATATGGATTAACCTGTGGAGCTCTACCTACACCTGACACTTAACAAATAGGCCTAGGCACTTTACCTTTTCTTTTTGAAACTACCATCCTACATTAAAATCTACACCTTTTCAAAGATTGTAATAGAACACGTCATGATCGGAGTAAAGCTGAGCAGATTTTATTTTTTGTTGTTTTGCTAAAGATTGGAAATGTCGGTATAAACTATGATCATTTGGTTTCTCAATGTTGGCTATTTCCATAGAATACCCCCTTCGTTATCACATTAGAATCCGCCAGCGGTGATTGCTAAAAGGTGCTATATATTTGTCTATAACTACAAAATGGTTAGCCTGTAGCTGTGGCAAGGCTTGTCTTATAAAGGGTGTTATGAATATAACAAGTTTATTTAAATGATGCACGGATTATACTATAGTTTTATATTTAAGTTCTTCGCTTAACTTCAGTTCCTTTAAGATATTTCAATGATTTATTGCATTAATTCAATTTACTATAATTAAGCCCTTATTCATTGCCAACGCCCTTCCACCCACCGTCGAGTAATTACTTACCTCTTATCCCTGAAAGCCGCTGGTCAAGGAACGACTGCAGTCGTTTTAAGTTAACTATGTCCTAGGTTTAGAGGGCTCGTTTCTAAATAAATTGGAACTGGTATTAAGGTTTCCCTGTGCACGAGAGATCATGCAGCTAAATGTTTATAGTAATTAGATAGCACGGAAGATAATAAGCGTCGTAAAGAAGGCGCACGAAAAGGATCGATTATTGCCTGCAAAGGAATGAGAAGCCAGTTCTGAGAAAAGGCCATCCTCTGGATGTTGTCCATACTGCGACCGTGAAAGAGGCAGAGTCGGATCCTGAGACAGAGCTTTACAGTGTACAGTGTTGCCTCCCTTAAAGTATCGACCCATCCTGAACCTTCATTGGAAAGAACATACATTATGGACAGAGATGGCACGGAATGGCCACTTTACGTCGGGGAAGTGATGTGGGTGGCTCTTGGCTTAGGAATGGTCTGGATTCACCCCGCCCCCCAAAGTTATGTTCAGACTTCGATTGCTACAAAGCTTCATGCTACTGACATCATTTTATTGTTGATCTGTGTAAATATAACCACAATAGTGTGTACTGAGTGAGTATCTATTTATGCCGTATGTCAGCTTCTTTCAGATTACTGAAAGAACGCTCTTATATTGTCCACATACACGTTAACATATCAACAACACTGTAATGCGCATAACTATCGCGATAGAAATCAACAACTATTAGTATAACAACTTTGCACAATGTAGCATAAGAATGAATCCTAACAGGAAAACCATAGAACAGGGAGGAAAAGCTGCAGGAACCGTAGTGTCTCAGGTAAAGGCACACCTGAAGCTTGTCGATGAATGGTCTCCGAAGCAAATTTTAAAGCCTATTCTTCGACACTAATGCCTCGAATCCATAACTACACTATTGCTTGGCGCCGTCGACGTATGCCGTGTGCGATATAAAGCTGATTTTTTATAAGTCTTTGAAATAGAATAACTACATGAGTGAGTACTGGATACAATAGGAATATTTAATAGAGTAAAACGTAAAGATTAAAGGTAATACATATGCTAACAAGCATCTATAGAAACATCTTACAGCTTTATGCAAGATTCTCCTGATGGCACGTGCTTCAGTTTCTCCGCTCCGCTCTAGCATTCATTAGTGTGTCCTAAGTTTCAGTCTCGAGTCATCAGGGGCGGCGATCGTTACGCTCTGCTGCCCTCGAGGATGCCGTGCTTCCCCACTTCAACTTCCCCCCATTGTGTCCTCGCCTGTGTTAGACAGTCCTCCTGGAGAAGCCTTCCACTGCATTCACGTACGATTGATTTGACTCTGTTCCTCATAAGTTTCCTGCCTATCCTAATTCATTTGCTTAGCTAAGTTAGATAACTATGTGTGCAGCTGTTTGGTGATGTATTTAAAAAAGCGCTATTATACAAACTCTATTTCGTCACAATCCGGCAGCAAAAGAATTTTAAAGCACAAATACATATTGTTTTGATACATATTTACAAACAAGTTATTTACATGCATATTGCTTGCTGCCCAACTTTAATACCTCCAAAACATCACCATGAATTAAAGAAATTTGAGTCATCAAGGTAGAATTAATTTGTGCATTGTAGGTTACCAAATGCCATACACCCGCATCTAGGTCATAAAATTTACTGATTCTTTCATTTTGAGATGTCTGGTAAAAACTAAATGGTGGTCAAGTAAGACGGGCTGTGGGAGTATTTAGTTCTGCTTCCTATTCCGGTGTGTGGTGTGAAATATACACAATCGTCGATGGTCCACGTACCTAAACATAAGCGTCCAGAAGAAGTCTGAGGCACGTTGATAGACATTTCTCTGCAGTTGTCGCGCGCCAAAGCACTTGGTTTAATTTCTTAGCAAATCTAATATAATGCAGTAACTTATTAACCACAGCTGTACTCAAGCACAAAACAATATTCGATTATTTACCAAGCAGCGATCAGAAATCCGGTTAATTTAAGCGATCGATAAAGACAGAGATACAGAGATGAAGATAAGAATAAAACGATAAGTCAGGCATTTTTAGCAAATGTGACATCTAAAGTAGACGACAGAATCCCTGATATCGTTTGACCAAATCCAATACGCCTCTTCACTTACGCTGGGAATAATAAGCCGAGGCCCACATCCGTTGCACGTGATGACGGAAGCGTTGTTCCAGTTGGAATCATCGAATCCGATGTTCATCCAACCGTCAAAAGAGACGGAAGAAACTTTCCACGTGGAGTTGGTGAGGATGGTTCCAAAAGAGTCTGAGGCCAGAAGCCCTCCCATACCCGGAGGGTTTTTGTTTCGAACCGCTACAGCGATAATGCGGGTGGTTTCGGGAAGAACGACGGTGTCTGGAATGTCCCATATGGCAGCGTTCGGAAGATTTGTTATCTGGATACCGTTGAAAAACATCTGCATGATGACGTCATCGGCATTCACCGTCAGAACTGTCGCAGAAAAACAGAACATTGTCACGTGGCGGGAACAGGCAAATCTCATTAAAAAATCTACTGTAATACAATTCCTATGCTATTAACTTATGTAACGCCGTTATCGTAATGCATAAGGCATCGGTCGATGGTCGCTTCAAGTAGAAAAAATCGTAATCCGTTGAAGTTCAGTCGAAATCCGATAAGTCACGGAAACCAGAAGTTAGGCTTCGGTGAGTAAACGATTTGTAACAGATGTATTCAAAGGTTAGATCCAAATGACATGAAAGAAATAACGGAACGCACAGAACTTGACAGTGAATTCCAAAACTTCAAACGAGGCACCGAGAGAAACCGAGAGCCCAGCAGTGAGAGGCACAACAACAGTCAATCTTCCTTTGACCTTGGGCAATATTTGGTGGTAGGCCTATGAAGACTGAGCAAGGAGCATAGATAGGTCGGCTAATTAAATTTAATACCTTGTGAATTTTGAGACAGATTTTAAACTGGATTCTGGCAGCCAGTGCAATGAATGCATATGACGAGATACAGTACTGATTAGGTAATAAATACTGACAGGTATGGAGGAGATCATAGGGTACTGTTAAATTGGGTTAGTCATAGAACAAACTATCTGCTTTTCTCTAATCAGTTGTAGTCTATTTCTCCTCTTCACCAGTTAACTGCTAGATATTATACGAAACGACTGTACGCTTTTGAAAAAAATCTTTGGAGTTTTTATATTGTGTTACATATCTGTAAAATTTCGACCACATGAATTTCCGTCCATAATGTTCTATTCTATTTTATTACATCTATTTTCATTGCTTTGTACTGCATTCCATTCTTATATATGACTATTATGTTTCGTTCTAACCTGTTCACTAATTTAAAAATATTAAAAAATATTCATTCTATCCTGTTCACTAATTTAAAAATATTTAAAAATATTCGTTCTATCCTGTTCACTAATTTAAAAATATTTAAACGTAAGCCCCCACGTTGCTAGTGGAGCGTAAAGGAGACGCTCATTATCTGTTCTTCGGCCTTTGAGCCGGCAGTGGACGAATCCAACGGTTCTGGACTGGAACCAGCGCACCCCAGGACTTCCCGTTTACTTCCCAGTTACATTGGAACCGAATTGTACTGCTTGGTAACAAAGATAATTGTGCGCAAATTACTTGTCCAGCGTTGTAACAAGGAGTCCGTTCGGCAGGCAAGAACCCGCAAACGTTGGATTATAGTTCATGCGCGCGACCGATTAGACCACTGAATCGCACGATAAGTGTGATCCAGTGTTAATAAAGAGAAAATAAAATACTTGCATCTCTCTGGTATACCGCTCTGAAATACAAAAAAAGACGATTGAAATACTATTATATTAGATTCATCAAAATAATTTTATAAACCTTGTCGCTAATTTACCCTAGATTTCAATGCCTTGCACTCACACCATATGAGTTACACGTGACGAAGTACCATCTCACATAACCAAACTCACTTTTCACCGTTACACGTCTACATCTGTGTTCGTTACATTCTTTCACGTTATGCATCATCCCTAGGTCTAGCCTATATATTTTACCTCATGCATCCGCCTCAATTTCATCACAGTTGATACATCATTGATCCTCTTTTGTTTACATTACACGTCACTAGGTACATTGCTTCACAATCGTTCACTACAGACTATGCTGCTGAACTTCAAACCCACATTTTATCTAAGTTTGTCTTGTAACTCGTCCGTGTAACTGTTCTCCATTGCTTTTGAGGAGTTCTGGATGGCGTTTAACGAATTCCTCTTTAACCCGTCGAAAACTTATTTTCTAACAATTGGCACTCAACAGCATTTTAAGAAGTCTGAATGGCTTAAATCTTTAAAACTGGGTGACCCACTTGTGGAGTTGGCGGTTGCTGCTTGTAACTTAGGCATTGCTTTTGATTCTACTATATCTTTCAACGAATATTTAAATGTTTTTTGTGAGCTATCATACATGTATGTTAGTGACATATGCAGAATTAGGCGTATTGTCTTCATGTCTTCAAGTATATATCTAGCAAACGCATTGGTCTCTAGTCTCCTTGATTACTGTAACTCCTTCTTACTGGTTTTACAAAGTCAAACATGCGGAAACTCCGACGAGTTCCAAAGTCTTGGCTAGAGCTATAAATAACACGTCGAAATATGAGCACATATTCCTGTACTTTAAAATTTGCTTCCTGTTTCGCAAATTAATTGTGTATAAAACATCGAATTTCAGCGATCCACATTGCTTAAAATCAGTTCTAATTTCCCAGACTTGTCATTACTCAATCAAGTTATCTGATTGTCTTTCTCTGGTGATACCTAAGACCAGAAGTCACACATAAGTGCTATTCAGCAAAATCACGCTAACAGAAACGTTGTGGCAAAGTTCACATTATGATTTAGCCGAGAAATCTCTTAACCAGACCTCGCCTCTGAGTACTACATGTAGGTTGATGATTAGGGTAATAGAGGATGAACTATCTTCCTCTTCCTTGGTGGCTCTCTAGTCCATTGGTTTAAGGTCACGGATTGTGTGCTAAATTTCGAAGCAAGTAGTTCCTTAATCATTATAATGAAAGCGATCTGATAGTGTTTATATAAAGTAAATCTGCCAAGCCAATTCGATTGCGTCTTGAGTTTAAATCTCACTACCTTACGTGAAAGCGACAATTTTATATAGAATGCAGTAGGATAATTTGTTCTGTGTAATTACATGTAACTGGTGTTGTCAAGTTTGCTCTTCAGCGAAAATGCTCTCCCAGCCTCATGCCATTTTCTTACTTTACCTGATATGATGTCTAACTTATCTAGCGCTTACCTTGCAGATGTAAGGATAGAGATTGGTGCATGAATTATCTCTCCAGACTCCATTTAAGGCAAGTCGGATGCAGTAGTCGTATGCATTGGGGTCCCCATCTCCCCATTTACGATAGGTTGCCGCATTGCCATCGAGCCAATAGGTTGCTGATAATGGAGTACTTTCGTTCTTAAACAGACCGATCCAGTACTCTTGTCCCGTAAGATTTTGTCTAAAAGCATTCGTGCTGATTTATTACTCATTGCTAGAATGCTGTTATCAAATTATTATACACAGCATATAATGCAAACCATAATTGCAACTTAAGTTCGATTGGTTTACTACGTGCACTGCTCTTTAATTACTTTTAAAATTTTTGTTATTTTTAATTAATCGGAAACAACAGATTGATAGGCCACAGACTCAAATTTGGCTGGAAAGCTGGAAATCTGTCACGTAGTTAATGATTCTGCAATCAAATAAAACCATTAAGTGATTTGCTGGCTTCCAGCTCAATAATTTGCTACTATCGTCATTATTTCCAACAGAGAACCAGATACCAATGCGTCCAAGGTCAAAATTAAGGTAGGACAAGTTAGCATAGAGATCAAGTGAGGCTGAGTAATGTAACGTAAGATGATGTTCATTAAACTAGGATAGTTTAGATGGATGGTCTGAAACAAAATTGTTGTTAATCCCGCGACTAACTAATTAATATGAGTCATTAGACCAGAGTCATTCGTACCAATCAATTTAGATCAGAGTAGATAATACCTACGAAATACTTAAGACGAAATCGTTTTCTTGATCGTCGCTAATGCTGACCAAACTGGCGTTCTTCTCTTGGCATGACTCTAACGCTGTCGTCTGATTTTCTGAAGTGCTAGAGACAAAGTAACACCACTGACCGTACGAAGACCAACTGGAAGGACAAGGCGAACATGTCGGAAGTACTGAAATAAATCGAAAAGTCTACATTGTATTAAATTGCATTTGCTCAAAGTAACTACATCTGCGGTTCGGATGACTGTGTCGAATGTAATATCTTGAAAATGATATCTTGGTTGCACGAGGAAAAGGTTTCCGGCTGTTGGATTAGATTACATTGTATTGTATTACATTAGATTAGATTTGATTAAATTGGATTTACTTAAAATACTTGCGTTTGCTGTTGGGGTGAGAGTGAAGGTTTTGAGTACTACCCTTTTATTGTTCTGGGGAAAGATTGTCGGATTTAGTTAACGTCATCGTGTTTTGAATGTCTTGCCTCAACTTTGGACTCCGCTAATTAGGTGACCAATGTTAACTATCTCCGTGATCTTGTCTCCAAAATTCTGCTTATATTTGTTTCTTCATTGTGGCGCACTCTAATGAAGATCTTGCACCACGAAAGAAGCGGTTCCTTTTCAAATTTCTCCTAATCGTTCCTTGCTGATGAATTCCTAATTTTTTTCGATATGCAAATTCGGCTATCAGAATAGCGCTTGTCAAAATTCTCCTTTTGATGGCTCTCCAATTGTTTTGAGTTTCTGAAACTACCAAGACTGTCCGAAATTCACAATCTCAATATATCACACCTCAACTGGCAGTGTTTCTAGATAGGAATACACTCACTCTCCTAAAGGAACGTTTGATGTTTTGGACCCTGCAATTATTTTTTATAAACCTTTTCCTCGCTGAAGACTGCTTTCCTGCCCGCTATGCCCATGCACTTGTCTACCCACTTCTCAAGAAGCCAACACTTTCTGCGGAAGATTTATCCCGTTACCGTCCAATTTCAACTCTAAACTCCTTTTCCAAGATAACTGAGGTCCTTGGTAGAGTCGAAGATGACAGTCTTTGCTGTTACCTATATTCTTACTCTCTGTACTTCTTTCTCTAGTCAGCCTATAGTAAATACCGTTCAACTGAAACTGCATTGTTTGCTCTCCGTTCTATGGATTGCAAATGTTAATGTAAATCTTCAAAATTTCTCAGCACCACACAAAAGCCGCATCAGGGAGAACAGCCTATTCGGCCGCACTACATGAAATCACCTCCGCAAGTGCCAGTTTGTTTGTTCAGTTTCGATGCAAGGTCAGAATCCCGAGTTCAAGCCGCACAGACAAAGTGATGCTACGGTGGAAATCATTGGTGATGGTGGTCATAGGATTGTACAAAAGCAAAAGCGGGATAGGACATTTTGAATAGTTCGGTTTTCACTATTGAGCGGAGGGCTGCAGTAAAGAGGACAAGCGAAGTGGTGTTCGGAGTGAGAGACGAGAAAGGGGAATGAGCGAAATGGCGGAGGTCGTTTAAGAATTCGTTCCGGAGAAGTTGGCCTCAGAGATAAAGAATCGCTTGCAGGCTTTGAGACAGGAGAAGACTGGAGGCCGAGGTAGAAAAAGGTATGGGGAAGAACGCGTAGATCGGGATGGTTGGATAGTAAATAGCTGGCGAATGCAAGAGGGATGAGAAATCTGAAGAGCACTTAATCATATAAAGTGATTTGAACATTTGGGTTTTTGTGGTGGCGTTTGGGAGTTTTGTTAATTGCACGGACAGCATAAAGAAAATTTAGGTCACTGCTCTAATCCTACTCGCCTGCTAGCTGCCTTTCTTATTGTCGATCATGACACACCTCTTCACCATATTGAACAATTGGTTGGACTCTCGAGTGGTACTGTCGACTGGTTTGCTTTTTACTTGTCTCCTCCTATCCGATCTGTCCACACCAGGAATTTATCTCAACACCAGAGGTCTGCGATGCGGCGTGCCACAAAGCTCTGTACTTGGTTCTTTCCTTTTCCCACCCTTTTTAATATGTCACTTGGAGTACTATTCGCTAATTGTTCACTGAATTACCATATTATATGATGACGATACTCAGCTTCTGATTTCGTTTCATAGTTTCACATCTACTCCTTGTCTTTAACTACTCTCATCTGTTTCTAAAATATACTGCAGTTTCGGATAACATTCGGTAAGGTTCTTTTGAAACCCTTAAAATCCGATTTCCTTCTTGCTCATTCTGAGCCATCATGAAGAATATTCCAGTGAACTGCAATTCTGTTTACTTTCACATAAGCGGCATCGGCAGAATAAGACCTCATATAGATTGGGATGTCTTGGTTTCTCTAACTTACGGTCTAGTTTCTAGTCGTCTTGAATACTGTTACTTTTAAACAGCATCAGAACCACAAATCTGCATGAATTACCAATACTTCAGAAGTCCTTGGCCAGGGCTCTAAAGAAAACAACCACATTCCAACACATCACCACCGTACTGCAAGCATTGCACTGTCTTTCTGCAGAATAAAGAATCAAAGAATCCTGTTTAAAACTTGTCTCATAGTTATAAAGTAATACACATCGGTTGGCCAACTAATATTTCGTCTTTGTTCACTAATCAGGTTTGCATATACTTCTATCGCTCATTGGATGCTTTGACTCCTATTGTGCCCTAACCATAACAATACTTGGTTTCCGGACTTTCTTAGTACACCGCTCAAAGCTCTAGAAATCGCTGCCTGTGACTGTCAGCCCCGCTAGTTTTGTGATATCGTGTAGGGCAGTACTTAAATGTCATCTTTTTCGAATTGCTTGTCCTCCGTAGTCCGTTTAAAGGGCCCCACGCATCTGGGCCGCGCTGTCCAATGGAGTGTGATTTCGAAGTGCGATTTTACTTAGAAGCGACCATCGATTGATGTCTTGTGCCATATTATATTATATTATATTATATTATATTATATTAACTCGCTTTTTATTTAACAATAGCGTTATCAGTTTTGTCAAAGCTAGTGATGTAACTGGCGGTTACTTGAAAACATTCATGATACAGTTTATTCCTCACTAGTTTCGAAATTGTTCTGGTTAGGCCTACATAGACAGAACATCGATGTGTATATCTAGACACGCCGCGCCTTTAAACACCTCTCATAGCACACCGAAAAGGTGGCAAAAACGTTTTTACTGTGGTCAATAATCCTCATTCTTCAATAGTGAAGTTTTGTAGACCTGAAGGATGATCTCATGATAGAACAGTTAACTGACATTCAATATAATGCATTTGTAACTTAAGCGTTTGTTAGGGTAGATAATATAACCAGAAATAAAGAGAGTAGTTTATTCCCATTTTTAAAAAATGAGATATAGTCGCGGAGATATATAGAACGTTCATACCTGGTGTTGCTTGGCAGCTCTCGTGTCCTGTTGAACTATTTAACTGCAAACGCAAATCAAGACTATAACTGTTCCTTCTACTTACACAATTACAATTTACTTCACAATTGCTATTATTTACTATTATTGTTACTACTACACTACCACAGTTACTACAAATATTGATAGCACAATAACTCCCACTCCCCTCCCACGGCCATTATTTACTGTTCGACCAAACGATATCCACTAAAGCATCACTTCGATTAAAGACCTGGCATCATCCAGCAGATAGTACGAGTGTCCCTTTGTAATTGTAATTGCAAGGTAAGATTTATAAAGCGCCTCTTAGAGAGTAAACTCAACAGGGCGGCTCCCTACCCGAACAAGTAAAATCACTGTTAAATAGTGTAGTCTTCAGGCGCCCGCGAAACCGTGAGAGGGAAGCGGGAGGAGCTCGAGTCGCAGATCTCGAGAGAGACGGTTCCAGCAGGTGGAACTGACATACGCAAAGCTTCTGAACTGGGCGGTAACAGTTCGCATGCGAGGAACAAACAATTGGTAAACGGTGAAGAGTCCTAAAAAGCGCTACTTAGATACCATTTCATACATAAATTCGTGCTTTTGTACAATACACACCCCGTAGTGAGTGCATCCAGATACCGTTTCGCATGTTTTCGGAACGTATGAGTAGAACTCGCATTCGTTGTTACACTTTTTCCAATTGAAACCGGTGCAGTTAGAATCGATCGTGCACACCCAAGCGCACAGCGTTTCGGGCGAAGGTGAAACGACCTTTGTTGTCGGAAGATTCAAATCCTCGACCTTAACGATCTCAGTCGGCCTATCGATCGCACACGTTGAAGTCAGATTGACAGATCTGATCGCTTTGAAAGATTTCAGTTGATTGGCAACATATGCAGCCGACATGGAATGTTCCAGAATTAGAAGCACAACCGAGGTCAGCAGAAGCATGTTGATGCTACTGATTTCAATCCCAGTCATGGTGTTTCAAACTTGTTGGATACTGACAAATGAAGATAAAATCAGAAAAAAACTTTTATGGCTGACATCATAACGCTTCTATAACGTGGTTTTTTGTTGTTTAAGTGTTATCTTTAAAAGTAGAGTGTAACGGTTCGAGCCGCGGTGTACAGAATTGACCGAATTGTTAACGCACTATTTGCTCGGTGCCGTCGACGCAATATGTCGTGTGTGATAGAAAGCTGATTTTTACAAATATTTTATATAAAATAAATACAAGAGTGAAAATTAAGTATAGGCCTAATAGGAATAAGTACCAAATTTGATTAAAGTAAAACGTAAAGGTTAAAGGTAATACATATGCTAACTCGCATCTATAGAAATATCCAACACCTTCGTGCAATATTCTCCTGATGGCACGTGCTTCAATGTTTCGGTTCAGCACCAGCATTCATTTGTGTGTCCTAGGTTTCAGTCCAGAGTCAACAGGGGCGGCGATCGTTACGCGCTGCTGACCTCGAGGATGCCGTGCTTCCGCACTTCAACTTCAGCCCATTGTGTCCTCGCCTGTGTTAGACAGTCCTCCTGGAGAAGCCTTCCACTACATTCACGTACGATTGATTTGACTCTGTTCCTCGTAAATTTTCTGCCTACCTTAGATAAGTTAGATAACCTTGTGTGACGCTCTTTGATGATGTATTTGAAAGGCGCAAATATATAAACTTTCTTACAATCTGGCAGCAAAAGAATTTTAAAGCACAAATACACATAAAGTGTTTTGATACATATTTACAAACAAATTATCTACATGCAGACTGCTTGATGTCCAACTATTTACCTCTAAAATGTCATTACAAATAAAAAATTTAAGCCCCCAAGTCAGAATTAATTTACACATTATTGTTTAACCAATCACCAAAGACCCGCAGTGCCATTTTTAATAACTAAATCATTTTTTTCTCGTGAACCCTAAACCAACAAGAAATGTATACTTCCGTGATCCGTGCAACTTTAAACTAGCCGGTCGTTTTTTCTGTCGTCGACAGCAGCAAATAAAACCGTTTGGAGAAACACACGCAATCGCGCAGAACTTGCCCAAGATTAATTAATATTGCGACTGTTCAGCAGAGTCGGAACTGCTGTCAGTGGAACACAAGGCAATGTTGGATCACAATGAAGTGCTCTGCTATTAAGGATACGGTCGGCTGCGTCAACAGAATTCCGGTCCAGTAACTATCGGATTCTCCTTGTGTGGATCGAATACCTGACTCTTCTTTGTGTTTTTGTCAATATGTCTGGCATTGTGGGAAACAGGTTTTGTATTCTGAACAATCGAATGACTAGTGCCCACAGCTTAATGCTTGGTTTAAACTTGTCTGAGCGTGTGTTTTGTTGAAGATCACTGTTAGGCCTCCTATATTCGTTTACCGTAAGGACTACTGTATCGCAGGCTCTCATGGTAGTGTATCTAAATGTTATCGGCGATATGTGAAGCGCTTGGAGAATTTTGGCACTCGGTAAACCCTGAACGTATGATTCTCTGCAATCATTTGAAATGTGTTACGGCTGCCTATGCTGCGGATTTCTATGCCCATGAAAACTTTGCACGGGTTGAAGCCATCGATGTTCGGTGTCGCCTCATTGTCACTTGACATTTACACAATTTGCCGTTTCAGGCGTTCTGCTTTTGTTGTTGTCGACCATTTTATGATTAGACTAGAACATAAAACATTTTAGGATTTGACCAGAATGGAATAGATTAAAACTCGTTGAGTAGATTCGATTAGAACAGATTTTGATGAAGTGTGTGAGTTTTGATTGGCTAAATATATATTGGCCAATGGGTAGCATTATGCCAATCTAAGATTTTTAGGAGATCACTCATTCGCAAAGCAGGATAGTGGGTAAGGACGCCGTGATGCATGCTGGTCCCAAAGTTAGTTTTCTTTGTGACTATACGCTCGACCGTATCTACTTTAATGTGTGTGCCTTCCTAGAACTGAAAATAATCAATTGGGTAGCACGTACAGTAGCAGCCGACTAAGTGAGATAGGCTTATTTTAGTAAGGTTTCATCTGTGTAAACTGCAATAGCGTCTTTTGAACAAGAAATTGGTGATAATCCTTAACCTGCATTTCTTTTCAAACCCTACTGTTGTGAGAGACGAAATGTAGCCTAGCATAGCTTGTATGGTAGGGTCATCGACGCATATTTTTCGTCGATTCACGCAAGTCACTGATTCATTTCTTTTGTGTTCTCTGTTACCAGTAATTCTAAAACGGTGATTTTATGTATCATTCATTTGAATTATGAATCATACAATACTGCAGGGTAATGTTAGGTGACCGCCATTTTGTACAAGTTTTGAATGAAATTAAAAGTGCACAATTTCACACTTTGATAGCGGACGAAAGTACTGATGTGTCAGTGACAAAAATGTTGATTTTATACATTAAATTTCGTCCATCAGGTAGCACAATTTATAAAACAGTTTTCGCCGGAATTCTTCAGCCACAAGCGTGTGACAGCGCAGCTACAACAATGGCCATTAAGCAGTTCTACACAGACAATAACCTAGATTTACAGAAAATGGTGACATTTACATGCGACGGGGCTTCAGTTATGCTGGGCAAACACAACGGCTTCACAGCCCAACTTCGTTGAGAAGTTCCACACTTATTAGAGCAACACTGTCACACACAGAGAAGACCTTGGCATAGATGACACAGAGACTCTGTTAAGAACTGTATATACATTGTTTAGCAAGTCTACTGTTGAACAAGCGGAATTTATAGAGCTGGTATAAATTACACTGGCCAACACATAATTTGTTGCCTCAAATGTTAGAACTGTTTCTGGGTATATTTGACCTGCTGATTCCAGAAAAGGCACCAGTTTTCTCCCAGCAGGTCTAGTTTTCGAGATATAGAACATTATGCCATATACCAGTCCTTGCCTCTGCTCGCCCATAAAACATAAGGCTATAGCTATAATTATGTAGTGCTCAATTTATTATGTGATACACTAAATAAACATAATAATACAAATACTTAAAAGAAAATGGTAGTACCTGAAACTGTACTTATATGATACCAAACAGAACAAGTTTGTTATAAAAATTTCAAGTCATTCGACACCGAAGAAGCTCCTTTTGTACGATTTCCGAGTGTGGCATCTGCCGGAACAATCGCGCATAATATTCCAGCAATAGTCTGCCATCATGTGTGCATCCCATCTTCCTTGATATCGATTTTCCATTGTTTTGATGTCTTGGTGAAATCTTTCACCTTGCTCTTCGCTGAAGTCACCAAGATTCTCTGGAAAGCGATCTAAGTGACTGTGGAGATAATGGACTTTAATGCTCATGTTGCAGCCAAGCTTGTTGAAATGAAGAAGCATATCCTCTACTAGTTGTGCATAATTGTCTGCCTTCTTGTTGCCAAGAAATTTTTTAGTTACAAGAACAAAGGAAGACCAGGCACAAGATTCGATTTCATTCATTGATGGTATGAAAAGTGGGTCATTCATAAGTTGCCTGATCTGTGGACCATCGAAGATTCCAGCCTTCAATTTTTCCATTGTAATTCCTGGTAACTTGTGTACTATGTATTCGAAGCATGAACCTTCTTTATTCAAAGCCCTGACAAATTGTTTCATCAGGCCTAGCTTTATATGTAGTGGTGGCAGTATGATCCTATCTCGTGCCACCAAAGATTCCTTGATTACATTTTGAGCTCCAACCACCATGTCTTTCCTCGAAGGCCAATCTTTTCTTGTCCAATGTTCATGCTTGGCTCTACTGTCCCAAAGACACAAAAAGCAGGGATACTTTGTGTAGCCACTTTGTTGACCAAGGAGGAAATTTACCATCTTCAAGTCTACACAAATTACCCATTGATGTTCTTTGTATTTTATCTTTTCCAGTACTAAAGAGATGGCATTGTACTCTTCTTTCATCCTGGTGGAGTGACCGATTGGAATAGAACCAAATTTGTTGCCGTTATTTAAAAGCACACATTTCAGACTACGTTTTGAACTGTCGATAAAAAGACGCCACTCATCTGGGCTGTAATCCGACAGACCAATTTTCTTCAATAAGTTGCTGATGTCATTACAGAATACTAGGTTTTTGTCTTTGGTAAAGAATGGCAGCAAATCCTTTTCTCTGTTTCTATAAATTGTAGTAATTTTCGTTCCAGGCTGAAGTGCATTCTTTTCCTTTAGTCTGGACGCAAGCAATTCAGAGGACTCTTTGGAAAGATTTAAGTCCCTGATCAGATCACTCAACTCTTTTTGGTCAAAACGTTCACTGTGTGAAGTTGATTGGAAATCACTGTCACTGCCCCCACTTTCTTCACTTTCGTCATCTTGTCCGATATTGGACATGCAAGTGTCATCGTCTGAGAGCTGAGGTAGTTCGCGAAAAGGTGGAACTGGTACAATATCCGAATGCGGAACAGGTCTCCTGGCTGAAGGTATATCAGGGTAAGACAACTTGTGACGATTATTTCGATTGATGCCTATGATATTAACCATACAAAAGTAACAGTCGTCGAAGTGGTTTATCTGTTCCCTCCAAACCATCGGTACACCAAATTTCAGGCAGCTTCTCTTTCCAATTGTCCAGTGGCGCAATTGTTCAATACAAGTTTTGCATACTGTATGAGGAGCCCATTGCTTATCTTGATCTCCAAGTTTGACACCAAAATAACCTACATATGCTCTTTTTACAAACTCAGAAATCGGTTTCCTGTTTGCTTTTAGTGTGTATTCCCCACAAATGTAGCAGAATATGTCTGGATGGTTAATGCAGCTCCGTCTGGAAGTAGCCATAACCTTAAGGATGTTCGCATCTGAGGAATTAAATGACTAACCTAAAAAATAGTAAGAACATGTAGTTATTTAATGCTCACATTCACAGATTGTTCTTGCGACCAACTCTTAATATGCCCTAAGACGACTGCGGCTGCTCTAGCTTTCAGGAGGCGGTTTATATAGGCTATAAATGCTGACTTCAGCATAATCTATTTACATAGTTCGAAACCATGAAACGCTGTATAAGCACAAATAAATTCTAAATGAGGCCATGAATTTAGTGCTGAGTAAGCTGTAGGCTACGGAATAGTTATTTCGTTGAATCAGCAATATCTCAGCACGCGGCAAGATATGCTGATTTTACATTATAAGGATGTAGGCATTATATGAATCAGCAAGAATTATAATTAGCCATAAATAAAGCTTATTATGACATTTTAGTTTTGCCAAAGACATCGTTTAAAGAGTGGACTGGGTTTTCTTTACAAAATCGACGATATCTCAGAAACTAGACCTGATGCACTCAATCCAATGACATTTTCTGAATCAGCGCCCAAAATTACCCCAAGAACAGGTCTAAAACCGAAGGCAACAAGAAAAAAATTTTTTTCTGTTGGCCAGTGTTATAGAAAGCGATGTTGTGGCGTTTAGACCAGTAAACGAACTTCGTTGGCTATCCCGCTACTGTGCGGTCAATGCAATTATGAGAAATTACAGCGTACTGCTTGAGTATTGTAAAGAACAGGTGAATGGGAGCTACGTCTGTGCAAGAGTCAGCCAGTGGTGACTTCTTTAATTATCTGAGCAATTTTTGAGTAAAAGTGAATTTTTGTTCTTAGTGAACTTTAACACCACCTAGACTAGCGTAGGCAACGCTATTTTGAGGTACTTAAAAGGCGCTATATTAAGTGCCCGGATATATATGTAGTGCCATGGTATAGATATATACACGTGTATGTGCGTGCGTGCGTCGTGTGTGTGTGTGTGTGTGTGTGTAGAAAACGTTTTAAATTTTATTTCTTGCAGATATCTGGAATCCCAGATGATGATTTCCGGCTACACTAACCGTTCAGTGTATAAGGCAGTTATTTGCGTAGAACGCCTCAATGGCGCTAAATAAATGCTTAAAACATACATAAGCTTAAGACAGTAAGTCGGGCTAAGAGCAGCAGGGACAGTCTGACTAGAAATTAAAAACCCTTGATGATGAGATAGCCTACGTATAATGGTGGTGGTGATGATGATGATGACAATGATTGTGATGATGACGACGACGACGATGATGATGATGATGATGACTAACACGACGACAACGACAAAATGTGAATATTGCATGTCTACTTTTAACCACACGTCCTAGTGCATGCATTGCTCTTATCTGGGCCGTGAAATGCTGCAGGCGAGCAGAGGTCGTCGGCGACGAGTAGTAGAGACAGCATGTCCTCGTTTTGTCAATGAATCCAAAATGGACGCACTGGATATCCGTTACACATTGAGTTCCACAAGGCGTCATACCAAATGCCGCTATCGTCAGAGCAGCACAGAGGAGATCTACTTGAAGCTTACAAGATCATCACTGGAAAGGAGACAATGCAGTGAGACCTGTCAGCACCGAAAAAGGTGAACCGAGGCCACAGATATAAATTATTTGAGAATCCGAAGGAACATTAGGGCAGGAATTTTTTACTGCTAGAGTTGTAGGCTTCTGGAATAGTTTGAATGATAGCACTGTCTCGTTTGACAAAACAACAGCATCTAAGAAGAAGCTAGGAAGGATTGACTTGTAAACATACCTGGTTAATTTGCACTGGTTATAACACAGAATACCTGTCTTCTCAACCACTTAAACCCGATGTTATGTTTTTGCCTCACGACGACTAACAATGGATAGTCGTACATATGCATGCATGCATATATGTATGTAAGTGTGCATTTATATATGTATGCATGCATGCATGCATATATACTAACATTGGACCTAGATACGATCGTGTGCCGAGAACACTATCGCCTGTCGTCGTTCTGCGTCTTCGATGCTCTGCTCGGTCAAGGAACTCTGAAACACGGTGTCATCTGTCAACTCCAGGTGAGAACTGGTCGGTTGATCTCAGCAGGCTCAGCCGTATCTTGGGCCTGCTACTCGTGACATTTCTAGTTATCTGGAGAATGCGTAGTAACTGATAAACATTTTGTTCTTAATGACATCTGACATTATTTATTTACAGTTTTATTCCAGTGCGTCTCTGTTTAGTTTCTCTTGAAGCGGCGCTATATAAATGTTCAATTACAACTACAATATGCGGGTAAGTATGTAAGTGTGAATCTAATTTTAATTTTAAGCAAGTTTAAAGCGCGTGTTTGTATAGGAAATTTTCATGACGTACCGTTGATGAGTCATTGTGGAATACGCTACATGCGGACGTAGATACTGTACGTGAATGTATGTATGTGAATGTATATACTCCAACCTTTACTGGTCGGTAAATGAGTCACAATATTTGCAAATTGGGAGATTAAAAATGTGCCCTATCAACTGGTTGTTGTGGTCGTATTTGCGCCTCAGCCGAATGATCCTTGACATCAGGACCACAACCCATTGAACCTTCGAATACGTTTATGGTCAGTTTCTGTAAAGGAAGCTACCACGACCTTCATCTTAGTATGTCTTTCATAAAAGACGATTAAGAAACAGCTTTGATTTACTCTCACAACGACAAGTCACATATAGAAACAGTCCAATTCGAGGTAAAACACAATCTCTTCTGTTTGCACCCTGGTAGGTTGTTCGGCGGACGTAGCGATAGACATTGCCTCTGGTCGTTACCACGGCAACGGTCGAATTTAACGTCATCTGCCGTTGCCGTTGCAACAGAACGTCACCGCGCGATGCTGCTATTTTTTCTTGGGTATTCACCGTGTTACAAGTTGGTGGGGTAAGTACATTTTTGGCACGTGGCAATTACCAGATTATGGTGAACGTTACTTACGTAAAGAGCATATAAACCTATATATTACATGGTTGAATGATTTGCTGCGCACGGATACTTCCCATCTTTCTTCTCCTCCTCTTCGTCTCTTTCCTTATCCTTCTGTTGGACCCTTTTGCCTCTTTACAGTGTTTGTTTACTTCTCCTCAGTTATTTTTGGGCGGTCGCCAGTAGTTTCCAGATGCCTAATTTAGTGTCATTGTCTCAGTCATTTCTACTGGTGTTCTCATTATTCAGTTTGGTTATGGAAAATGAGGAGGTCGCTGAAGATGGTGATGGTGATGACGACTATGTTGTTGTTGTTGATGATGATGACGATGATGACGACGACGACGACGATGATGATGATGAGCGCAGGAACAAATGTCGAGCTTGAAGGATTTTTCTCACAAGCGGGCATTTCTTTTACAGACGAATTTATTCGGCTGACTACACAATCTTTTTTTCCATTTTGCATCAGCGCTCATAGCGAAACAACCTGCATTGTTTTTCTCTGCATTTGGAGCGAAGTTTCGGTAGGTGGCCTGGTTTCCGTCCGTCCAAACTAAGACGTCACTGATTTTTCCTCCGATGTTTTCCTTCACAAGGCCGATCCAGAAATCGACAGCGGATTTACTACACACACATGTGTATATATATATATATATATATATATATATATATATATATATATATATATATATATATATATATATATATATATATATATAACTTCGGGATTTAGTTACTCATGTCTTAGGCTAAAACATAATCCTACCGTTGGTTTGCTGCAGTCGTGTCTGAGTCGGGCCTCAACAGAATGATCATTCCAACTTGGGACCCCGCTTCTGAGGAGTTAGGCTACCTTTATCTTAGCGCTTCTGAGGAGTTACGTTTATCTTAGCGCTTCTGAGGAGCTACCTTCATCTTAGCGCTTCTGAGGAGTTACGTTTATCTTAGCGCTTCTGAGGAGCTACCTTCATCTTAGCGCTTCTGAGGAGTTACCTTTATCTTAGCGCTTCTGATGAGTTACTTTTATCTTAGCGCTTCTGAGGAGTTACCTTTATCTTAGCGCTTCTGAGGAGTTACCTTTATCTTAGCGCTTCTAAGGAGTTACCTTTATCTTAGCGCTTCTAAGGAGTTACCTTTATCTTAGCGCTTCTGAGGAGTTACCTTTATCTTAGCGCTTCTAAGGAGTTACCTTTATCTTAGCGCTTCTGAGAAGTTACCTTTACCCTTACGCCTCTTAGGAGTGTCCTTAGAGGCATGTCAACAAGTATGTTACCTTTACCTTTACCCTTCTTGTGACTTTCTATAGAGGCATGTGAACAAATATTCTACCTTTACCTCTACGCTTCTGATTAAGTTTCTATATAGGCGTGTAAACAAGTGTGTTACCATTACCTTAACGCTTCTGAGGAATTTCCCTAGAAGCGTGCAAAGAAGTGTGTTGTTACACTACTTTATAATAAGAGTGCGCTTTCAAAGACATACTTACAAGGTCTTGTATAGAAAGTTGTTTTCATCCTCGTTACTGATGCTGACGAGATACGTCTGATTTGATCTGAGACACGCGTCAATGGCCACGTCCTGCTTGACAGCTGTAGTCGAAACGATGTAACAGAAGTCACCACTTCTCAGCCAAGTGGCATTTGGGCAGTCAAGAGATGCCGTCGTGGTTGTAGAGCTTGGCAATTCAGTTCCTATTGGAAAACAGGTCATATGTATAGTGCTGAAGCCTATTAGAACTAGTAGGAATCCGTTGTTTGGGTTCTACGTGTGTGCGGGAGCCCGCCAGTGGTGGATTTTCTAGAAATCTTAGCATTACTTAAGATTTGAACTGTAGCCAATATATCTTAGCATAGACAATGCTTTCGTGGGATACTTAGAAGGCGCTATATAAGGCCTCTAGATACTTATTTACTTGTGCCCATATACAGTGACATAGCAACAGCCGGTTCAACCAGTTCAAGATCCGGGTCTTCGATCATTTAAAGACATAGAGAAGTAATTTTTAAGCATTAAACTGCTTTAAAATCAGGTCGTCCATCATCCCCACCAATGCGTCATATGTAGGAAATATGAAGAACATATGAAAACATTCCCAAGGGGGCTTCATATGTCCTTCATATGACATTGCTGTTGGGGATCTTATATATCGATGCTTCCTAAAATTAAATATAAACGACGTAGGCCGACCGACTCCAGAGCAATGCGTGCGCAACTGAAAGTAGCAAATTTCAAAGCGGAGATTTCCCATAAATTAAGATGAAGGAATGGACTATATGCTTCCAAATGGCCACTGATGTTGATTTGCGGCAAGAGTAGGCTTCAGTTAGATTTCCCGTGGCGCATAGCGCAATTACTGCCGACTACGCTAAGCTGAAAAGGGAAGAACGGCATTGTCGGAAGTGGCCCAGCTCATGCAAGCTCTCCGTTGTCAGCGCTTAAGCCAATGCGAGCTTCTTGTTTCTCGGTCTCCATTTCGCCAGGGATTGAAGACCATTCGATTTGATCGCCATCTTGTGTTATCAGGTCTAGAGCACCATTATGTAGTTTTCTTGAAGAGGCGCTATATAAATATGCAATTACGATTACGATTATGCCGAACGATCGAACAGAACGACATTCTGTAAGTCATTTTGCAGCTGGTGACAATGATAATAAATGACAATTACCTTATTTTATTCGACTCCACAAAATGACAGGTTCGTTTCTTGCATACTTTAACGTACGCCGCATATACGTTATGAGTCAAAAGACCGCAAGGAAGGCAGAGTTACCGTGTACATGGATGCATGTGCAAATGGACTAATAAAAAGATCCATATTGTAATATCATGGCAATGGGAATCGGATAATTATGCTTTACATTAATTACTTTCTACTAAAACTTGTGCCATTGTCTCTTTTGCTTCATAAGAACATTGTTTATAATAATTGACAATTGGTTGGTCTACAGTTTATTCATACTTGATAGCGACGACCTAAACTGTTTGTCTGGAGACTCAACCGAACATTCAAATACATATTTTGCAGCTATGGAGAATAATTAAATAATAAAATTATAAAGTTAATATAATGTCGCCTTACTAGTCTCTGTTGTTGAAGATCTGCTGCTGAATGTCTGATTCCCTAAACCAATCAGAACGACCACAGTCATGAATCATCGTCGTCGTGATCGTGATCGTCATCATCATCATCGTCGTCGTCATCATCATCATCATCTTCTTCTTCTTTATAATCATTGTCATCATGATCATCATTATTATAAACATAATCGTAATCTCTATCATCGTCAGCGTAATCATAATCATCGTCGTCGTAGTCATCATCATCACCATCCATTGTGTTTCAACAGGAAACCTTTACCTTGGCATGCATTTTGACCCAGGCCTCGGATTCGGCCTCAAAGGTCTTGGCCTCGCCTACGACTTCTCGCTCATCTGATGGACATATGGTTAGTCAACAAATAAATTACTTTCTTATTCTTTTACTTATCAGCACTGTATTATTCTACCTAATAAATGACAACTAGCATTTAACGGTTAGTTACACACGCGCACAAACGCAAAATCAGAAACACGAAGTATGATAATGCTAGCCTATACCGCCAAAGCATCTGCGAGCTAGTTCGGCATAATGCCATTCTGGAAAATCCACAGTTGCATTCCGTATCCACTCCCCTAGCCCTCCTTTCTTCTCCATTTCGCTTTACCTCGCTTTACACTCTTATTCGCCCGATAGCCTGCGGATAACCTACAGCCATCTGTGTATGTCCGTTCCTTGTTCCTATCCTTCTCCCTCGTACTGTTCCTATTATTCGCCAGAATGCCAGCGTTTCCTTAAACATTCAGTCGGCCAATCTTCTAATTTGTATAACATAATTTGCCAGTTGACGCCACCCCGGACCACGCACACTTATCTAAGTGAATAATTATGTAGACAACTTATCTTACGTAGCTTCACAGGAGAGGGATTCTCCAATGGGTTGCTGCCTGAAAAAGCATCAGCATCAGTATCATAGTCATCCCCAAACCACTTTAATTATCTGGCTATTTTTAAAGCGTCTTTTAGAACCTCACTAACGATAAAGTTATTTGTCATTATCTTCAACGTTATCATTTACGGCACATCATCATTCTTGTAGTCGTCATCACCATTATCATAACCAGCGCTTTCTTCACCACCAGGACCACCGCCTTCACCATCATTGCCACGTCCACCTTCATCATCACCTCGACCATCATTATCACATCCACCGCCACGGCATCACTACGCACTACGACCTTAACAATCATTTCCACGTCCTCCATCACCACCACTTTTCATCACCATTTTCAGTAAACTAGAGTTAATAGAATTCAATGTCATAATGTCTTACTTATTGTTGATACCGAAACACGACTCTGGGAAGCTAGGCTGCCTAAACCACAAAACATCATCAACAAACTTGAAAGTTCATACAGGCCTACAATTAAATCTCATTATACACCGGAATGAAATTATGGCACATTTCACATGTATAGCTTTTTAAGTCCATTTAAACAACTAAACAAGCCAACTAATGTAAATTAACGCTATGTAATGTAATCTTGAAGCGGTGTCACCACCTCGCAAAACGGTATTCAACAGTGAACATCAATAAAAGGTAATGAAATAAAATATATATAAAGTAAATTAATAGATAAATAAAAATGTATAAATAAATGAAACTTAAATTATGTGGCGATCACCTTTAGGACATTAACTCATGCATCAAAGACAATGTGGAAAATATTAACTTAAAGGATGGAAGACAAAACAAAAGCCATACAACTTATAGGATAAATCAGTTTGGATTCAGAAGAGGAATGGAGACAAGAGATGCCATTTAAGTTCTAAGAAAAAGGAGGGGGAGAGAGAAGTCTAGAAGTCTACAACATCGCGAAGATTTGTAAATCTGCTTTTATAGATTATGAAAAGGTCTGACAGAGTAAATCGGTGCAACCTGATGAAAATATTCATGAGGATCGGAGTACATTTGCAGGGTAAGGGACTGATACGATATATGCATTTGAAATACTGCCCATCACTAAAAAGAAGGATCGCAATGAGCAGAGAAACACTGTACCAAAGAGAAGAGCTCCTGAGAGGGAGCTGAATCTAACCTGAAAGTTAAGGGTGGTGGAAATCCTCACAGGGAGTGTAACGCCTTATGGATTTGAGATATGGACCATTGGGAAAGCAGAGGTCGATAAACTTGCGGCGTTTGAAATGTGTAGGCCTATGTGACGAAACTTTGAAATACCACAACAAGAGACAAATTAACTGGATCGGCTACATGCTTCGTGGGAAATCGCTTCTGATATTAATGCTAGAAGGAAGAACTGAAGGAAAGAAAGTCGTAGACGATTGCAAGAACTATGCTGATGGACTGGATGATGGATAAAGAAATTAGACGGAGCTACAAATGGCACAGTACAGAGAAGAATGGCATCGGTGGATTCCTGGACCCGCCTGAGGGCAGAATACCGAAAAGAAAAAAAGCTACAGATGTAAATTAATTTATATTTATTAGACTATTATTTATTATTACTAAAGTTGGATCTGTTTTTGAACTCACTTGCATCAACTGTCGCAATGTCTGCTTTTCCAAGAAATGTCGACTGAAAGTTAACAAGTAGAATCAAAAAACTTTTCTGAATTGTGTATGAGACTAACGGGTGATCAATGTGTTTTTAAATGGAAGATTAATCCTAATAATTATTAAAATCAACGTAAAGGTCAAATGCAAGAGGCATAAACATTTTCACCCAGTTCAACTTGTAAATAAAATATATTTGGCTTCTCCTGAATGGCGCATTTGTGATGGATTCATAAGTAAGTAACAGCAACATGAACTGCTAAATAAATAGAGCGACTAATGATGTAATGCACGGTGCAACATTTTTGTCTTTTGTAAGCTGTTTGCTTCCCTTCGTCATGTCAGCTTTATGCAGTAGAGTTAGACGCTAACAAGCACAGTGAAATTAAGCAACATAGACCCCGGTTAGTATTTAGATGGGTGACTGTTCATGAAATAGCAATCCTTCTGGACCAATTCAGAACTTAATCAACTTGGGTTTTGTATAGGTATGGATACGATTGCAAGTTGGAACATTAATAAAGGTATCTCGTTATAAGACTGTGCTTTTGCTGAAAACATCTGTCAGTTAAACCGTGAACTACGCTTCTTGGAAGTTTCAATAGGCCTAAAGCTGTGTAAGTAATTGTGCTACATTTACTTTGTACCTTCTTCACTCATTCGATCATTCATTTGTTCTTTTATATAGCGCTTTGAGATACTTGCTCAGAAGCGTTACATTAAAATCTTTTATAATAGCCTACATTTCACTGGGTGGGATCTACGTGTGTGTGTGAGCCCGTCAATGGTGACTTTTCCAGTTATCTGAGCATTATTTGCTTACGGGTCAACTTGTTGTTCTTACATGAACTTTAATATCATTTAGGCTAGAGAGTACATCATCCCTTTTTATGAAGTACTTAAAATGCGCTACATTAAGTATCTAGTCACACATATATACCTACACTACACTTTCTTTATTAGTAATAAATCTATTTCTTTAAACCGGTTTGGTTGGTGAAACTCTTACCTGAAAATACCAGCATCCTATTTGCACAACGCATCGAACTGGAACGTGCAGGTAAAGTTCACACTTAGCCCTACACTCGTGCCAATTGAAGCTGAGGTTTACGGACGCCGCAGTCGTGGACGACACAAGAAGAGATGGGGAGACATGATTCAGCAAGACCTAAAGCTTCTCAGATTGAAAAAAAGAAGATACTGAAGATAGAAACAAATGGAAAAGAACGATTCGTGTGGCTGACCCCTCTCCTAAGAGGGATTAATTCCAGCCAGAAGGAAGACGAAGAATGCGCTCCAAGCACCGGTGAAAGAGAAGTTTTCAGCTATTGGTGAGAGGTGTATCAAGCAGCCCTTGCCGGAAGGACACGCAATCATCAAGCAGCCCTTGCCGGAAGGACACGCAATCATCAAGCAGCCCTTGCCGGAAGGACACGCAATCATCAAGCAGCCCTTGCCGGAAGGACACGCAATCAAGAGGGAGTCCATTCCAGGTAAATGTAGGCCTTAGATGAAAATACACACGTTTTTCGATAGCGACTGTGTATGGCTGCGGCCCATTTCAATGAAAAGAGGGCCCAGCCACTGAGAAGGCGTTAACATTACGCTGTTGAAGTGCGTGCAAAATCAACAATAATTTCACCCCTGCATGCAAGAAATAGGCCACCTAGTAAAGCTTTTGTATGGCCCCAATTAAGAGTACAATAAAGGACATTCCCTCACACTTTGGGGGGGGGGGGAGAAGAGGAAAAGCAAATCACGGCAAGTGAAGCACGCATTGCAATTACATAAGAGACAATAGATGGAAATGATAACTTAGGCTACAACCTTCACCGTACTTCACCGAGTAAAGAACTTTGCCCGATGCGATAAACCTGCACCGGGCACAGGGCAAGGCTATTGCGATAAAAGTGCGCACCTGCGCTGTTAAGGACGGGCTAGAAGTAGCCTATTGACTCGTCCATAGATAGTATACGGACCGAAAACCCAGCATAATGTGTCGTCATTAGCCAAGATTGTGGAAGGCAGAGCAGGCATGGGAAAGCGCCCCTTCCTGGGTTTGGCAATATGTGAAAGATGGTGAAAGTCTATCAAATATTTATGAGTCAAGAGATGAGCGCGAGATTGATTGAGTTATTTATTTTAAAGCATGTGCGGGTGAATGTATGTATGTATGTATGTATGTATGTATGTATGTATGTATGTATGTATGTATGTATGTATGTATGTATGTATGTATACACTTTAGGACGCCTTTTAGTACAGTGTACCGCTTAGAAACGCTGCGCTCGCTAACCTAAGTGGGGCCGAAGTTCATTCAGAACAATTAACACGTTCAACTGCAAATAAGGCTCAGGTAAGTGGAAAATGCCGGGCTTTCGCACACACGTACAGCCTAACAGCTAGCCAGCGGAGTCCTTTTTCCATAATAGAGAGACGACTTCGCGTTCAGAATTCCTTGTCCCTGTTGCGCTGAGATAGATGAATGACGATAGCGAATGAAGTCTGTAAATTGTGATACACGGTTAATTAACCTCATTAAGTTAACTAGCACTACGTGGCGGATGCAAATCTTTGTAGAAGACGCGCCTTTACCTGACCTGACCTTGTCCTTCCCCATGGACACCTGCAGAAATTTTTGCAAGGGAGTGGCAAAACCTAGTAGCACGGAATCATGCTCATGTAAGCTGCATGATAGTATTGTTATTAACAGAGACATGAGCATCATTGGCGCATTCATTGGCCCGTAGTAAAGTTTTCTGTTTCTTTAAGTTAGTCCTATGCTCTCCACTTCTTGGCTTTCTACTTCATACAATCTCTGGATAGAATTTCGTATATCCATTAACTAAAGAGCTTAATACGAGGATAGTGAAACAGACGTTAAGCAAATTAGCATGGGATTGGCATACTAAAACACGATACTAAATTCATTAGATAAAATTCTAGAAAATGTCTGAAAGTTTAATCTGTAATGATCCTAGACAATTTCTGCATCGGACCACACCAGACCCACATGGAAGACATAGACGTACACTCTGAATTACTTGTATGCGATGTAATTGTGGTTTCGTGAATTTCGTCTAACCTCTAACCTCTACTCCCCGGTACCGAATATTACAAAAGTATAACCAGTATCTTCAGATACGTAAGCATACATTACATGGTAAAGCCTACGTATAACCTGGGCTGCAATAGGCCTACCTAATGCTAAGCATTTGCACTGTGGTCCGGTAGCCTGATAGCCCGGTGAATAAGGAAAGTGGAAAATGCGTTATTCAAAATTATTGAAGTTCACCACTACAAACTTTCCTGTTGCCCGTAGCAGAGCTGTAATAGTAGGCCTAATTGCACTTATAAATTTCCAAGTCAGCACACATGCGTTTGACCAATGTTGGCCGACTTTGGACCAGTGTTAGACAACGTTGGTCCAAAGTGCTGGCTGGGTTAACATGTCCGCAAGTTATACACAGATTCTGTCTCTAACGCCTCTGTGTAGAGAACTTCTGTCATAGATGATGTGTGATCAGGAATATCACTGTCAAATAATATGTATTAAGTACCGAGTCTGTGGTACATTGAATATTTCCTACAGTAGGCTATATTAAACTAAGACTATCTTTCATTCCAATATATGTAGGATGCGTTACACCAAACACTTTACTGCTGCACCTCGTGCTTTGAAAGGGCCTGTTTTAAATCGTAACTGCGCCAAATCGGTCCAATTCCCGACCCGCTTGGCACAAATTTAGCAGAAAACACCTTTTCTTATTGTCATCAGTTTGACAAAGGGAATGCTGTTTAAAGGTCGTAGGGGGCAAAGCCGACTACATGTAGTTAGACATTCGCTACTCGGCCTCTGCTCTATATCCTTCCTCGTGTATCACTTGGCATCATAGGCACGGCTTCATCACTAGATCTGGTCTGCAAGTGTCAAAAAGTCAAACTGGACTTCAACCAGAAGTGTGTGTTCCAATTGTGTCTCTTTGAGGACGCTCGGACTGTGCTAAAACATAGCCTACTCATCGTAGATTCTGTTTAACGACGCTGTGTCATAACAAAGCTGTTTAGCGTCGTCTTCTCTCCCTTCACCCAAGTTCTGAGCTGGCACCATCCGAGTTAAATATTCTCCTCTAGCAACTTGGATTCCTTATAGTGGATTTTTAAGGACTATACTCGGAGCAACTATCAAACACACCTGTAACTTAATACAGCATTCTGGACCACTGTGCTAAACCATCTGTCAATCGTCGCCATAATGTGTCAACGTCATGCTGGTAGCTGATAGCCTGGTTCTTTTACCTCTCCATATTAGATCACGGCCTTACTAAACACTGATCGTAGTAAGCAAGCAAACCAGATGTTGGTGTAACCTATTTTAATCATTTAAAATAGTAATATTTTTAATTTTATACATTTATATTGAAAATCCATGGAGCAAGTGCCCTCTGTCGCAATGTGCTGGCACTCATGCCCTTACCCCACCCCATCTTATGTTACTTTATCTTGTTTTACTGTACCTGAACATGCACTTGTTAAGAGTCATATAAAGTGTTACTCAAATGGGTTAATGCCTGCTTTGAAAACATTTTACAGACCACTGCACCTTGCGCAGTTAATAGAAACTGATTCAAGATGTTATTAAAAATGTCATCTTGGAATATGTTAGATGTTCTTGTCCTAAAGGCCTGTTTTGTTTTGAATGTTATGCTATGTTCAATAAAATGTTTCAATACAATTCAGATTACCTAATCTTACATTGTTTTACTTTATCGCTGAGTCAATGGGACATATGGTATTATTAACAAATGCATTACTTACTTACTTACTTACTTTATCTTACCCAACCCTGCTTTGCTTATGTTTCATGCAGTTACCTTTCCTTATGACGCGCAATGCAATTTGCTGTTCGCGTCATTAAGCTGAACGCTACAACTTTCTTTTCGGGGATGATATTATAAAGCAGTCCATGTCTAAGGCACCTGCTAGTACAATGTACAGAGGCGGATTGTGATCAGCGCTGTGCAAGCCAGCCAGACAGACGCGTACGTCGTCCCAGTTTCGAAGGGTGTGTGTAGAAAAGTATTGCATGGTGCTAAGATGGACTTTCTAACACCCGGGTTGTCCTACCTGCAAATCTTTTGGTGGTCCCAGGCGATCATCTACCTGCTTCTCACCTTACATTCCTTTGCTACGGGCAAACACTGGGACAAATCACAGTCGCACAGGGAAACTGATAACGGACTGGGATGGCTGGAATTTCGAAAGAGGTGAGTGGACGCGCGATCGACCCTTAGTAAATGTAAATGTACACGGTTTTCAATAGCTATCGTATGTACTCGATCTTGATCGGGTGAGATCTAGAGGAATTACTGAGGTGGCCGCGATCGGCTAACGGGTTGGCTTTTCGTGTAAACGACCCAGGTTCGAAGTCCATCCCCGCTATGTAATATCAACGTTGGTCTTTTTTGACTTCCGTCAAGTTGGTTTGATATTCACATTCGGATATTGGATATTCATAGGGAAAGCCGTAGGTCAAATAGTTATTATTTTAAGAATTTCATATTGTCAAATTTCGACATATTTTTTCAGTAAAACACCATGAACCAACCGTTATCGACCTAGGCAATCACCAGAAAATATCAGGCTGTGCCCAGCTATTCAGTAAGGGGGCCAAAAAGGGCCCAAAACGGAATAACACTATTTTCACATACATGTATTTTCTCAATAGAACCTGTCAGATAACTTGTAATACTACAGTTGTTAAGCTTTCTGTCATACATTATCCACCTAGGCAATTACCAGAAAATCTCAAACTGTGTCAAGCTATTGTGTAATGTGACCCAAAAACGGAGTAACGCTATTTTCACATGTTTTCTCAAAACAACTGTGAGATAAGTTGTCAAACTAAAGTTTATAAGCTTTCTATCATGAGTTATCCACCTAGGCAATCACCAGTCAGATTTCTATCTGGCTGTAGTATGGCAAGTTATCTGACAGTTGTATTGAGAAAATATGTGAAAATAGTGTTACTCCGTGTTTGGTCAATTTTTAGGGCTCACTACACAACAGCAGGACACAGTTTGAGATTTTCTGGTGATTGCCTATGTCGATACGGTTGGTTCATGGTGGGACCCCTTACACAATAGCTGTTCATGGTGAAAAAATTAGGTAGAATTTGACAATATGAAATTTTTCAAATAATTGTTTGACCTGTTACTTTCCATAGCGAATATCCAATATGTGAATGTGAACATCAAACCAACTTGACGGAGGTGTTCTGTTGCTGAAATGTATGTGACCTCTTAGGCCAACATTGTTGATATGGGTGCTTCCTTCATAACCCAACACAGAAGAATTTGAATGGCAGTTCAGAGCTCAAGGGTTAAGGCCTGCTCGTGGTCTACAACCAGACCACGCCATAGGTCAATTAAAAACTTATAATGCTTTGTTGTCTGCTGAATTTTGATGTCAGCAGCCCTGGTAGGTGTTAGTTGTCATAACTTTAAATTTCATATAAACTGGAAAGTAAAACTAATTATGTGTTATGTTTACATTTGTCTTTAAGAGAAATTTTTATTTAACTTAACTGTTTCTTTGATTGAATAAATTTGAACCCTGTTACCTACCAGAGAAACCCGGTTCTTGATTTGGGTTTATAATTCACTAGCTGGGTTACCTGTCTTGTAATGGAACTGATGCAAATTGCTGTCCTTTTGTTTGTTATAGACCAGGATGGTTGCATTTGGTGTCATTTGTTTGGGTTGTCTACACAGCTTGGACTGTTATTAGTGCCTATGTCTTTGGCACACAACCCAACGAACGCTTCACACACCTCTACAATCTAATCACCTCACCCAAACGAACAACTACAGGTAACTGTTTAGACCTACACATTCAGATAATTATAGCTTTCAATCGTAGCTGTTTTAGACTAGTTCAGGTTACTGTACATATCCACACTGAAAACTACAGCTTTCTCTTGTGTCATTCTCTTCTAGCTATAATTAAAACAACTAGTGGTGCTTTAGAAGTATAGTGATATGTTTATGCATATATGTACGGTAACTGCACATTGATGAAATAGATGAAAAGATGTAACCCTTCAGAAAGGTTGTGTTGTTATTGGGTTGTCATTTTTAAGTACTGTTGCTTCAGCTGCAAGATCAGCCACCTAAAGACGACATCGCTGTAGACTTGTGTTGATAGAGGAATGTCATAAATGAGCAACTAACTTAACTTCGGTTGCCTTACCTGCAACTGACAAGCTAACAATTCTTGGTTATGAGCCATGTCTTTCATTATCTGCTGTTACAAGATGTTACTTTATGAATGTACACAAGTCTGTCAGTACTTATTCTTCAGCAGTGTAGTTTTGAGGTACAAGGATCTTTCAGCTGAAGCACAAACTTGACAGCAGATATCCAACAATCAGATAGCAGTTGCTCAACAAAATGTCAATGATTCGTGCGGAATCTTTCCCGTCATGCATACGTCTCCACCAATGGCAAATTAGCATTGTCACTGTAAATCTACACCCATATCCATTTCACACAGAAATGATAACTGTGATGTTACAGTGTGCAATACACAGGTTTGACTGTCTATATTTCTAGGACTGGGCTGCACCTACGTGGCACTGGCACTGTACCTGGCACATGTGACACGGCGCTTTTATGAGTGCTTATTTATAAGCATTTTTTCAAGGCGCCAAGTCATTGGGCCATTGTCATTCATCCGTGACCACCTGTACTACATTGCAGCTGGACTTTCACTTGTAGCAGAAAGCCCAGAATTTGTACAGCAAGATGGTAAGCATTTACCAGTGTAGATGCTCTGAGCACAGTAAGCACTGTCGAATGAATGGGAATCAATCGGCTGGGCTCTGCATATGTGCAGGAGCCAACCCATGGTGACTGTTCTATTATCTGAGCATTGCTTGCTTACAGATGAGCTTTTTTCTTCTTATTCACTTAACTTCATTTAGTCTAGTGTTTTGTGAGGTACTTCAAAGATGCTATATGTTCAGTGTCTAGGTAACTAACAAAGTAATTGTGCTGAAAGAGCACTCATGTAAGGTAAGGCATGATATGCCACACTTTATGTGCAGCTTTCTGCTGACTTATATTTGGTCTTCCAAAAATTGTGGACATTCTGACATTAGATTCGGTGATGCACACAATAAGATCATTTGTGATTTTTTTATCTGATCAAAATGCAGGACAGACAGATGAGTCATTCAACATATTAATGATTATTCTGTGAAGTTAAACCTCCGAATAAAGTGCATCTTTACAAAGTGGTAATTCAACTTTCTTTTAACACTTGTTTTTAATGTGAAATTATACATGGCTTCCAAAAGTTGGGCTTCAGGCGCTGGCAGTTCCTGAAGTTGACCAATTGGTGGAGATGTACTATAGAGGAAAAATTTGACAGTAGTTCAGTCATTGCTACTTTTGAGGACTTGAGACCACTTCAGCTCAATGGTGTGGCCCTTAAATCAAATGGGAGGACATGGCCAGATTGCCCTACCTGCATATGCCCTTAGTTACAGGGACATTCCAGTATATTATGAATCTACTGTTGCACATTGTTTTCTTTCCAGAGAACTTTCCGTTGTCACAGGTGCACTGGTATCACCTTGTTGCTGTTGTTGTCTTTGTCTACGCCACCAAGATTCACCACAACACACACTGCCAGCTAGCATTGCTCAGGAGAAATAAGTCAGGTGAGAGGTCAAATTTTGTGGGTCATTTATCTGTTTTATTCCTTTGAGAGGTCAGAGTTTGGAGGTTGGTCATTCACAGGGTTAATTTGCAGGTTTTCTTGTTTTGTTAAAAGACGAGGTAAGGTATGGTGTGTTACGTGTATGATGAGGTGTAGTTTGGGAGGTGAGGAAGGTAAGGCAGTCTGATTTGGTAAGTTAAGGAATGTAGGATGAATGTAAGGAAGGTAAAGGTTGGGATTGGCGATTTGAAAAAATAACTTTTGATGCTTTGAGGCACAGGATCTTATTGAGTTTTTGGTTTCAGTGGTGCAAATAAATTTGATGACAGTAATTCTTAAAGATTGTTTGTAAAAAAAATTTTCAGGGCAAATTGTAGCATTATCAACAGTTGTTGTGTTGTTTCTGGTAGTAAGTAATGAATTTTCAGGTTAAGTTTTGGCAAATGCTTTGAGATTACAGTTCACTGTGTACTGTATTGTTGAATTTATGTAGCTCTAAAAAACACTGGTGCTCTGAGATTATTCCAATACGAGAGCACCTCAGTAGCGCTCTTGCCCTAGCTTTAACCCGCACGTCTGCCACCATTATAATTGTGTGCTGGTCATTGCAAGATGTAAGCAACACTACAGAAAAACAGGATGATTTTGACTGTTATCTCTGAGTAGCTTACATTGAGAGCTGTAGCTATTCTTGTTGTCAGCAGTCAGATATTTTTCAGGTCATATCGTGACAACGAGCTACAAAATGCCTAAAGGAGGCTGGTTTGACAAACTTGATGTTTCCAACCCCCACTACCTGGCTGAAATCGTTATCTACATCACGATTGGAGTTGCACTTGGCATGCAGAACAGCACCTGGTGGGCAATAACCGCATACGTTGTTGCAAATCAAATCTATCTGGCCTACAACACACAGCAACTCTACGTGTACAAGTTTGAAGACTATCCAAAACATCGAAAGATGCTTATACCATTCCTGTTCTAAGTGTCAGACGTTCATTTAACACTGTTGCTTATCCAAGATGAATGTATTTTGCTTGGATGACTACACATGTTTTGAGAAGTGGGAGCCATCTGCACTTTTGCAATTCCTGAAAGGCTCTGTATGATGTTTAGATACACACGTATATACGTACATTCATGACATCCAACTGTAAAAGGTGCATGACAAAGTTGTATGATTTATTTATGCATTCTTTTATCAGTTTTTGTTGACAAGATTTCTCTACCAGTTTTATGTAACTGAACTATTTTGTCTTGATTATAAAAATTCCTTGTATTTGTTATCCACTTTGCTGTTTCATTTTAAGCCATTCTAATTTGAATATCGAAAGAATTTGGAAGCGTTACCTGTAGAATTTGTATTAATTATTTTTAAATGTTAGTATTTTCTAAAACATTGCTGTTAAAATGTTGGCAAGCAATAGTTAGTGTTAAAAGATGTGTCTTGTTCAGTTGAATTACATGAAAGGATTTCATTTCCAGTCTTGACTTAAAACCAGTATGGCTTAGTGGTGGCTTAGAGCCTATGACAAGATGCTGGCATGTGCCCTGAAGTTAGTACTTGGGTGGGTGATCATTCATGGCATGCCAGGCCAGCCCTCCATCGTTCCTGGGTTAGTAATTAGTTAAGTTAATTAGTAGCTTCTATTGCGCCGGTGTCCAAAGCACAAGGCATCTACCGATGGCACACCAAAACCAAGCAGGTCAATATTCAGAAGATCGGTCCACAAAGACAGAGACGTAGCCTATGGTGGAAAAGCAATTTGAAAAAGCTAGTCTTAAGTTGAGAATTAAATGACACAAGCGACTAAGCAGAATGAACAGATACAGAAAGTTCCAAAAGCTAGATCTGACAAACGATAAAGCCCTTTCACCAAGAACAGTTCTAGTCTTGGGGATCACTAAAGGAAGGCAATCAGATGACCTGGTTGAATAATATTAAGTTTGGGGAATGAGCACTGATTTTAAGTATTGTGGATGGCCATAGTTTAAATTTATGTAAAGTGTGAGGCCCAATTTGAAACAAATCCTTAGCTGAACAGGAAGCCAGTGCAAATATTTAAGTATATGGGTTATATGCTCATATATCCTGAAGGATCTGTTTTGGCTCTAGCCAAAGAGTTTGGAGTTTCTGCATGTCTGACTTGGTGATACCAGTAAGGCATCACGGTAATCAAGGCGACTACAGACCAATGCATTTCCCACAGATATCCTTGAAGATATCTTGCCTAATTCTGTGTATGTCATGAATATGCATGTATGACAATTACAAATATTATTCACGTAGTCAATGAGGGGCATGGTAGAGTTAAAGACAATGCCCAATTTACGAGCAGAATCAACCTCGACGAGCAAGCCACCCAGTTTCAACTATTTAAGCAATAAAATACTACTTAAGTTGTTATGGAGTGCCCAGTAATAGAAATTCGGTCTTCAATGGGTTAAGGAGGAGTTTATTAGCTGCCATCCACAACTGTGACTCCTCAAAGGCATCGGACAACAGCTGCACAGATGAGCGACCAGACAAACTGCTAATATGTTAAAGTGATGTTTAGCTGGATTGATGTGGTCGTGTTTGCATCTCAGCTGACAGATCTGTTGACCTTGGGACCACTGTCAGGAGTTTCACTACGTTTTAGGCCATTTCTCAGTCTCACCAAACTGGCCTCCTGCATTACACAATGGCAATGGTGGGCGTGATTCATGCCTTGTGCATTACTACAACATAATTGGTACAGTGGTGCAACCGAAGTTATACAATTAAAATTCTGTACAAGTAAATGTTCACGCTACCATATTAATACCAATTGCCAGGCGGCTTACTACAGGACATACTATTACCTGTAGTAAAATGGTAATAAAGTTGTGCCTTTTGAGGCATATATCGCTTATATAATGCGAGCATTTTACATGAATGAGGTGTCTCTGATGCAGTAGATGCCATTTCCTTTTTGCACTGAATCTCAGTTCTTTGAGCTGGCAAGGGAAAATCCCAGTATCTCAGATGTGGAAACAGCATTGCAGGACTTTCCATTCATCAGTTCTCAAAATATAAAAACCTCTCCCTCTTCCAACTATTCAGTCTTTTCTCACCTAATCTCAATTACCCAGTCTTTTTATTAATTGAACATTTTGTGCTGCTAAACTGATAATACCCACTGCACAAAGTTATTGATTAAAATACACAGAACCTCCCTTTGCCAGCCAAATGAAGGGACGGTAATACAACGAGATGGCAGTATAACAAGTTTGCATTCTAAGGGTGAATTAAATCTTTGAAAAAAGTGTATCAGAAATTATCTTATAATGCTACATGTCTTAAGCACCAGTATTTATTTTTTATATATTTATTGCACTTATTTCAAATGCAAGGTCAGCAAATCTGAAGTGCAAGGTGAGCATGTACAACAATTTGTCCAGGTTCCTTAAACAGAGTCTGCTCAGCAGGTTTGAATCCAGAATCATTGGATTACAGGGTGAGCATGTCTCCACCATGTCAGAGGTTCTGGTGTACAAAGTAATTTACCACACAACTAACTAAATTTCTTTTAAATCGTAATCGTAATCTCCAGACTTCTACAGCGCCCAATGAAAGCCATGTCATAGGGACCAGCTTATTCACAGGTGCTCAGTCAAAACCAAATCGACAGGCAAAAGGTGTACTTAAGATACGTAATGTCATTAAACAAATTGTCATTATTTTAACTATCAAAATTTGTATGAAATCATTTCCTGTTAACCATCATTGGCCATTATGCCCATTATATCTGGTTAATCACACAGAAAGTGAATTTACTGTCTGAAAATCATCAAAATCTTTCTAGTATGTACGAGCAACCGCTACAGTTAAACTGATAAAAGTAGTAACAGTAATAATGACAAAATAATTCTATGAAAAACTATACTTCCAAGTTTTTTATTTAAAAAATATTGGTGTTATCAGCAGTGCCTCAAAAATCATTACTTTTAGTACTACTAGTATTACTATAATTAAATACAGCAGCTTTTTGAACGTTGACTTTTGAAGCTGTGTTCCTTAGTTTTTAAATGCCTGTATCACCAGTATCTTGTGAGCAATCAGTTTTGTCACATTATCACTTTGAGACCACAAAATGAACATCAAATTCTCATAAAATTGTTAAACAAAAACTTGGTCGTTAAGCAACATTCCCCAAACCAAAACTGTACAAACTGCAAACAGTCAAAGTTAACTGTAGTTAGTCAAAGAAAAGAGGGCAGCAGGCTGACTTGGCCTGAGCATTCCTTGTTTTCAGCCTTACAAATCTGCACAGGAATGACGACACGAAAGTTGCAGTTTCGCTCAATCAGTACTTGTTAATCCCAAAAATTCGGACTCCATCAAGCAGTGGCAACTTGGCTATAAGGACAACAAGAAGAGATGCGGCGTTCACACCAAAATGATAGATGTCATACTTGGTATAGAAACTTGCCAGAAAGAACCTTAAAAACAGAAAACAAATTCCACAAATGTTTATGAAACATCAGACAGCATTTCAAATACAAACACTAAAATATTTAGTGATGTTTATTATCTGTGTTCGTTTCATTAATCATAGTTTCTGTTACACTAAATAACAAATATCAGTGTTGCCCTAATGCGTTTCACCATAAGGTAAGTTTAACAGCATTGTGCACTAATCAGACCACTAGAAGAACTGACTGACATCTCAGGAAATTTACACAAGGTTCTAAGAGCCCTTTCACTTGAAATTCGTCCTAAGTGCAACCACGCAATGATAGATGAAACAACAAGTGTTGGCTAACATGCAATGTAAAAAAATTGCCAAAAAAGACTGTGAGACTACTTAACAACTTGACCAACAGGAGGCAATTCATTCTGCAGACATCAGAGAACGATTTACAGAGGGAAGATTGAAACTTACCCTTCACTGAGACCATCCTCACAATCGGAAACATATTTTCTGCTTCTATACTCCTGCCCTTGCTTCCAATGACAAATTGCAATGCAGTGGAATTATTTCATTATTCAAAAAAGAATCAACACCTGACAGTGTTCTACAACTGCCACTGGTAGAACTAATGATATATTTATGTTTTTTTAAATTCAAATTAATTATTTAATTAAAAATAACTTACAGAACTATTGGAACAATGGTCAGAAACTTTCTGGAAGCTGAGAATTGGACCCCATAATCCAACTGCTCCCAGACTGTACGATAGCGAAATTTGCCCTGGTCTGGGGTTTCAAAAGGTGTTCCTTTCTCAACATGCAGAATGATAAACATAATCTGTGAAAAACAATAAACCAGGTTTCCATTAGCAACAATGGCTAGCACAAGCGAATAGTTTTATCTGCTAGCAACTGAACTGAAACAATTAAAATGCTTGTACGATGCATGTCACTGGTCAATAACAGAAAGCAGTGCATCAAATTTGTTAGCATCTACGGTTAAAACAGAAATGTTAATGCATTGAATGACAACCAGATAAACCAGATACTCTTAGACAAGATGTCCCACCTAATTAGAAGTGTTTAACACAATAAAAGAACCAAGCTCTCATTACTCTAATGGGATGTGATTTTGAAATGTGATTTTGCTTAAAGTGACCATTGATTGATATTTACTCTAGAGACTACACCTATGCATTCTAAAAGAAAAGAAAAGCAAGGAAAGACCAAACCTATAATGAATGCAAAACAAGCTAACAATGGTAAAAGATAAGGCAACACACTTGGTTACACGTCCTTGTATATACTTCTTAGAAAGCAATCATGTGGTTTGAAGGATCTTTCAGCTTAAATGCAAACATAGCCTCAGTAATCCAATAACCAGACACCTTTCTTAACCCCCACCTTACATTACTGCTCGCATAACAACCTCAAAAGGCTAGTGGGCTTAATGGGCACAGATGGCTAGTATTCCGTGGATGGTCTGCTGTTTGTTGTCATGATTTCAGTAACGATTATTGCAAATGTGCAATTATTTCATGAGTGTCATTGCAATAATATAGTTCCATAGGAATTTGACAGCACGAGTGTTGTTAAGTCAGACCGTCTATGACAACACTTCTTAAACTCTACTATTGATAAAGACAAAAATGAATGAATATCTTACTTGACCTCATCTTGCTTTTTTTTACCTTCCATAGTTAACCTTACGTGCCTTAAATTACCTTGTACATTGTGCACAGAAATGATCACACTTACCACATTGTGCACAACATTTGTGAGTGTCCAGGCCATGGCAACTGACAGGAAAGGCATGCTGAGCAGTGCATAGTGACAGAAGCCCACGATGAGTAAGTAGGTCAGCCATATGCCCTTGCTGTTAAAATAGGTTGAGTTGGGGTTACAGTTGCCGTTTGACACGCCAACGTTCATCTTTCCGGATTGATAGGTGTCCTACAAAGACAAGAGCAATTTGTCAAAGTGAACAGCATGCTATAGATCTCGTGTGATCAAATATAACTGGTCATAAGACTAATACAACTGAATGTTTATATGAATCTTCTGGTGCAGCAATCGTAACAGGTACAAACCACGTGCTTGCTAGACTTCATCGGGTCATGTTAGATGGAAACTGTATAAAATATTACCATTTACCTTTGTGTCTGTTATAGTTACATTTTATTTTTTGTAACTGTAACCACTTATAGTCTACTGCATTAATGTGACTGGTAGTGTCTTATTACGTAGGGCAATTGGAAAAGTCGGCTGTTGTAAGACTTTCCGTCGGAACACTGGAACCAATAGCGACGACTTACTACGCATTTGGGTAATTTATCTATATCGTTTTAACGTCCCAAATTCATTGGATCCGTGAAGGACACTAAGTCTTTCGTGCGATTGAAATGGAACAGTAGGAGGTGTTTTCTGGTAGAACTTCCACATCGACGAGCTGTTACACTGAAGAAGTTCATTTTCAAGAAATTCTACGGAAAACTGGTAATATCTGTGACGAACGGAAGGCGTGCACGATTATCGGTAAAATAATTGGGGATGCTAAAAAATAAATTACTACACAACTAACTGCTCTAATAAATATTAATGAATACCTGATCGCTGTTTTAAATTCTTTACAACTTTCTACACTCTAAAATCTTCAATATGACTCATTTCACAAAGATATCCCCACAATTGCGACATACACCAAGATCTATAAATTACCAGAGTGCAAAATTTTAAAGTAAGTAAGAAGTGTTCTACAGCGTCTAATCTGTAAATTGCTGTAAATTCGAAAATTCGCAAATTCGAGATTTCTACAGCGCCCAACGAAAGCCACGTCACGGGGACCAGCTTATTCACAGATGCTAGGTCAGAACAAAATCGATAGGCAAAAGTGTTCGGTTCCAAGTCATGATTCAAGAGCGTCTAGGAGCTCAGACTTCATGCTTTATATTATCATTGCTGCGAAAAGCCAAAACAACACACGTTGTTTGCAGGTTTTTCTATCTGTTTCTCATTCTCAGTCGGTAATTAATTCGATTAGTGAGTTGGTATAACTAGTAAGTATGGCATTGCTGTTTGCCAGAATTACGACAATTGTCTGATCCAATATATGAACTCACCAATGCTTCACCTCTTTCAGTTTTTGCGCTGGTCTTTCACTCAAGACTGAAAACATTTCTTTTCCCAAAATCTTATCCTGATTCTTCGTCTTCCCCTTATCTCTCTTCTCGCTTCAATGTCAAACACCATCCACCGTAGCCGACCGACTGTCTGACTGCTTGACCCCTGGATCTTGACCTGGAACCGAACCCATTTGCCTATCGATTTTGTTTTGACTGAGCGCCTGTGAATAAGCTGGTTCCCGTGACTTAGCTTTCGTTGGGCGTTGTAGAAATCTTGAGTATACGATTGCGATTAAGCGATCGTAATCATAATCGTAATCTTGAGATTTCTACACTGGGTTAGCCACCTACGATTTGTGAGGGGACGGAGTGAATATTCCCGTACAGCAGGTTTAGACCATTCCTCTTCCACTGGACTGACATAAAAATCCAAGGAAATACCTTTTCCCGGCATTCTTGGGGGCGCCTGCCAGAGGCAGAGGCGAAAAAGCCTCCAAATTTTTAGAGCCACGAACAAAGTTAACATGTTCTGTCAAAAATATTTTCTTGTTGAAATACTTCTGGACTGAGAGGTTCAGAACTCGGAAAGGATATCAGTTGTGTGAAAAGGTAATCAACAGAAGGTCATAAATAAAAGAAAACAATCACTGAAAGGTCAAAAAGTCATCCGAAATGTCACCAGAGAAGCATGAAACGGCAACTGCGTGTAAATGGGAAAAGCTCTTCAACTTCTTCACAGCCAACAGATCTCACCTCATTGCACGGACCACAAATCGCCACCTGAGACTACATAGTGTTATCTGTGGACACTAATTTTTACAAGATAGAAGAAATTTGCTCCAGCAGTCGCCATTGTATCACTTTCTGAATTTTGTAGACTCGGCCTAATAATTGAATACGCGTGGGCCTATATGATTCTCATTCTGCAAGAACAACACTTGGAAGGTGTCTTAAATTGTCAGCAGGCCACATTCCTCACTTCGTTGAGCAGTTCTTTAAAATTCTCAAAGCAATCCTTAAAAGAATTTCTGGTAAATGTCGTACTGTAGTGTCATATATTAGGATACAAAACAGCCGCACTGGATTGAAATATATATTATCAAGTCGTATTGTGGGGGCCTACTGAATTTAATAGGCCTGTTGATAGTTAATTGAGAGGCACTGTTTTGTAGAATTCGAGTGATTTTTCAAGCGACGTCTGATATCCGAAGAGTGGTTTGTACTTGAGGTCTTCCTCTGCATTCCTCCGATTGAAGTAGAGCGTGTGGTTGACGTAGACAACGCTAGGCAACGCAACGTCGAGGTTGACCTTCCAGACTGGCCGCAGAACCCACAGAATCCAGTCGATCCAGAAGTAGACGGCGAAGACGAGGCCATAGGGAATGGCATTGTCCGACAGATCGAACCCACGACACCGGAGAAAGGGTTTCATAAATGCGAAGGTGTTCATCAGTGGGGTGTCGTCCGTCACAAAGAAGCTACGCCCTCCGAGCCCCCGGTCCTGCTGGATGGCGCGCACGGCACACAGGTGCGCCCAGGCCACGTTGCCTGCGTACGCCTGCTGGAATTTGGCCGAGCCGTCACCGATTCGTACTAGGATTCCGCCGTTCTGCTTGGCTGACTTCAGACCGTTGATAACATAGTAGGGATCGCCCTCGCCATACATAACGTTCGGTCGAAGGCAGACCGTGTGCAGGCGACTTCCGTTTCCTGTCAACGGTATATAACGTGTCAGCGATAATTATATCGACTCGTTTTAGAGCGACATCCATGAGCAAGCAGTGGTGAATAACCAACTGATTGACTGAATGGGCGAATGAATGAATGGATGAACTAAAGAACGATAGAAGGAGCTGCTACTCTGCTTACTTACCTAACCTATCCACCGATGCTTACCTACTTATCTGAGTACCATATACGTTTACTTACTTACCACTTACAGCTTATGTTTACTTACTTATTTACTCACCCACATACCTACCTACTTACTTCTGTGTCTATAAAAATACGGTAATTTTGGAAGTACCTTTGGCAAGGATCCTTCCGTTGGCTTCGTTAACCATGACCTCAGCCGCGTACTTGGTCTGCGGATAACCGTAGAAGAGGAATTTTCTCGGAACGGCCAGTGACTCATCTCCGTTGAAAATCTCTTCGGAACCGATGACGACGTCCACTGTGCTCGTGTAGACGAGCGTCGATACGTTACGCTCCACACACGTCTGTATCACGTTCGCCGTGCCTTGTAATGTAATGCAATTTATAGGCCTAGATTAATCATCCACAGGTTGCGATTTGTAGGGGAAAGCGGCTTTCCCTTCCCACTGATTCTGACTATCTCCATCTCCCACTGAAGGAACGTTTTCCCAATAAATTCCTCTGTTTTCGTGTCCTATCATTAATCTAAGAATATAACAGTCGAATGATTAACAAATGAGGGAGTGTAGGAACGACACAGAGGACCGAAACGCGGATAACCGCAATCGTAATCTCGAGAGAAAGGAAGTTGGTAAGAGGAAGAAAGTTCAAATGAACCCTTCTGATAATTAACGAAACAAGTTTACGTCATTACTTATGCGTCAGGGTATGTGTAGCAATGGCTTTATGCCAATGCCCGTGTGTCAGTATCTAAATTGTGCCAGAATCTGTGTTTATGTATTATCTCAATGCCAATATGTGCCAATAACCAAGGGCTGATCTGAGTAGACTGGGAGCCCTGGCTCCCCTCGTCTGCCCTGGCCTCCCTCGTCTGCCCTGGCCTCCCTCGTCTGCCTTGGCCTCCCTCGTCTGCCCTGGCCTCCCTCGTCTGCCTTGGCCTCCCTCGTCTGCCCTGGCCTCCCTCGTCTGCCTTGGCCTCCCTCGTCTGCCCTGGCCTCCCTCGTCTGCCTTGGCCTCCCTCGTCTGCCCTGGCCTCCCTCGTCTGCCTTGGCCTCCCTCGTCTGCCCTGGCCTCCCTCGTCTGCCTTGGCCTCCCTCGTCTGCCCTGGCCTCCCTCGTCTGCCTTGGCCTCCCTCGTCTGCCCTGGCCTCCCTCGTCTGCCTTGGCCTCCCTCGTCTGCCCTGGCCTCCCTCGTCTGCCTTGGCCTCCCTCGTCTGCCCTGGCCTCCCTCGTCTGCCCTGACCTCCCTCGTCTGCCCTGGCCTCCCTCGTCTGCTGTGTCGGGATGAAAGACCAGAACTAATGCTAGAATACAACGCGAAAATCTCAAAACGATGCAAGGACAATACTACAAAAGACTAAATTTACGGCTCCATTCAGTTTACAAAAAACACTTTGTTGTAGACGCCGTTTTAAGATCAAATGTCCATAGCGCAGACACAAGTGTATTGTATTACCCAGGCAGTTAAGCCATTTCTCCGGATATCGAGGCCTCTGACGTATAGGCCTAGATGCATGAGATCTACGTAAAAGAAGTAACAATGTAATATATGACTACATTTCACAGTTTTTTAAATTCTGTTTTGAAATTATACAGTTATTTTGGATACGATGGAGTATAGACAGAAATTAGGAGCTCTGAAACAAACAGAAAGAGGACAGAAAGCCATGTGGCCCCTTGTGCCGGACTCATGAATACGCCCTTGCCAATGCCTCTTCACCACTACTGCAGAATACCTTTGACGTTGACCTCTTGCATTGCATCCACGTCTGGAAAGGTGCCGAAGCTGACCAGTCCAGCGGTGTGGATGACCACATCAACGCCGTCCATCGCCCCTCGAACATCCGAAAGCTTCCTCACGTCTCCGACTACACTTCTCACAGGAACTACCTCTGAGTGACCTTAACACACAAGTTAATTGGTATTAATGAGGTCAGCGAGGTATAATATATCGTGAAGTATAATTTGGCGATAGTTGATGTCAGTTGAAGACAAAGACGATGATGTGAAAGAGAAATTGCAATAGTAAACTCGGGATTTCTGTAGCGCCCAATACAGGCTAAGTCGCGGGAACCAGCTTATTCACAAGCTCTCAGTCTAAAAAAAGGCATGAAGGGTCAGATTCGGTTCCAGGTCAAGATTCAAGGCTCAGACAGGACAGGAAGACAGTCAGACAGCCACAGTGGACGGTGTTTAGAATTGGAGGGGTAAGAAAGATAAGGGGAAGAGGAGGAACAGTGGCGGCTCCAGGATAGCTGGCGTGGAGGAAGAGCATTTCCAGAGGAGCGCCACATTCTGGCAGTTCACCCTGCACGGGTCTGGTCTGAAGTGAGCCGGCATAAAACCAAGAGGAACGCGGAGGTGGCGAACCGCCCCCACGCCTATAGCCAAATCCGTTAATGAGGAGGAATCAAGATAGGATTTGGGGAAAAAGAGTGTTTTCGGTATTAATTGAGAGACCTGAGCATAGATTGCAAGAGGTAAAGTTTTGATGAGTTCATATGGTGGGTCAGATAAGTGTCGTAATTCTGGTGGGAGTTTATTATAACTAAATTAAGCTCTTAATAATTATAATAATGTTAACAATATAGCAGGCCTGCCCAGGTTGTTCCTGTAGGGCCGTGAATCGAAAATTCGAATCTCTTCGACGTTTTCCGCGTACTCTTCCAGGAGTCGTACAATGTGTTGACCCAGAAATCCCGCTCCTCCAGTCACCAGAATCGTCTGCTTTTTGGCGCCATCGCCCAGCACAATCTTGGGCGCCATTGCGGGCTCTGTGTCGACGCAGAAGACCCTCTTCCACAGCCTTGCGTTGAACCCGCGACTTAAGGGCCAAATGCCAGCCGAGAAGTTTTTTGAGAAACGACGCTCTGCAGTAACTTGAGTGTTATTCTGGTTGTTTTCGCTTTTCTTGCTGAATTCCGGCATTAAAACGCTGAACAGTAGAAATTCATTTAAAGCATAATTTAACCGGACCTGTATATAACAGCAGCTGGCCTGCAACAATCTTCCAACCGAACCGTTCAGTTAAGCTGCCTTTTGCGGTCAACATTTGCAACTGTTGTCAGAAATCTTTTTCGTTTTTTCCGCAAATTACCTCTAGCAAATTGAGACCTCTAGCAAATACACCATTAGGCTACATCTGACAGCTGGAGAGCATTTACTGCACCAGCTTTTTTAAACCATCAAAAATCTGTGTCGAAAATTCCACTTAATTAAATCAAATACAGTCCATGATGATTTACCTTGTAAAAGGCACTTAACATATGTAACAGACAAACATTAACTGTGGAACCTTGACTTCTGAAGTAATCAACAATAGATATGACTATTGGATTTAATCAGTCGATCCCAGCAGTAGGCCTATATTTAAATGGCGCCTATTGCAGAAAAACTCATAGGCCTAATAATGATTTTGGATAACCATTCTACATGTAGCTACTTAAGAGCTCGGGTGCGTTTCGACTTTAAGGTAACCAACCATCTTGGCTCTTTAATCACAGCCTATTGAATTCTACAGCGGCTTCTGCTGTGGCACCTTTTCCCCCAATTCAAGACCAGTATTGCACTCAGCTGAGTAAGTGTCGTAACACTGGTGGGAGTTCATTATAATTATATTATGCTCTTAATAACTCTAATAATGTCAACAGTGTATCAGGCCTACACAGGTTGTTCCTGTAGGACCGTGAATCGAGTTTGTCTCTGATTGAGATCTCTGAGTTTGTATATGTGTATGTAGGCCTAACTGTACATTTATACATCACCATTTAAAAGCATTGCTACCAAACAGATCTACAAAGTTGCGCTACATTATACTGAGTTACATTATAATTAGGCCTACAGCCATTTGTCTACCTCGCTAGTAGGAGGTAGGCCTACTACATGAAGGTGTAGGCCTATGCATAGTCTTAACATCTTTATATCTTAGGTCACATGTCAAGTCTGCTCAGATCAATTCGATAGCCATGTATGTCATCGCCTCTGAGAAGTTACTTTGAAAGGCGCTGCATAAATACTGGTATTCACAATTACGATTACTCTTACATGTATAATCATATACTTATGTTTGCTTAGCATAGGCCTACGGCTAGGGAATTTACAGACCTGAGTCCTGCAGTCGCCAGGATTCCGCATAAGCGAATGGTCCTCATGATTTCTTCAATATACGTACATTCGATCTGGTTTGATAACTTAATCCTTAAAAGTTGTCTGAAAGCCCGCAGTGTTGTAATCGTAATCTCGAGATTTCTACAGCGCCCAACATAGCCCAAGTCGTGGGAACCAGCTTATTCACAGGCGCTCAGTCAAAACAAAATCGATAGGCAAGAAGGTCAGATTCGGTTCCAGGTCAAAAACCAAGGGTTAGACTGGCAGACAGTTGTCTGCTGTAGACTGATGTCGTACTCTATCAAGTCTCGTCTGCTAGTCTCGTTTTCGTCTGCTATCAGTGCGTTGTCGTCTGCTGTCGTCTGCATTTGCGGATCCAATTTAGCCGCAACTCTAGTGGCGCCACCTGTTGTCTTTTTAATTCAATCTGAAGACAACATCGGGTTAATCCTAATTAAGCGCCTTTGTTACATTCTCGACATGCGCTACATATATATATATATATATATATATATATATATATATATATATATATATATATATATATATATATATATATATATATATATATATAAAACACATAAATCCGGGGAGAAAAATCTAATCTTCTGTCGCTATTGATTAATTTATGACTAGTCGACACCAGCATTCTAATCAGTGCAGCAGAAAGGGCTATGCGGGGTCCAAGGTCCATACCCTCCTCTGTTAGCTTGAGGGACTCACGCGCAAAGCTTAACATCACTTTGCCAACTAACTTCAAATCCTGAATCTGCTCCTACTCAATTCATTGTATGCACGTATATAGCTAAACATTTATATAGCGCATCTCCGAGCTTCACAAAGGCGCTGAAACAGGGAAATTTAACAGTTATAGTCACTAAATAACATTGTGCCAAAACTTTCTCCAGTCATACCAAAGAGGGGGCAATGGTAATAAGACCAGGGGATAGGTCACTGCTCTTGCAGGGATGGGTAGACGCTTTTGCACTAAATACCCAACTTTGAACCTTCTTGCCACAAACTTCCATTTCTTTTTCATCATGAGCTGATATGTTAACTAATTTTACGTGCCTCTAAGAAGTTGCCTTCATGAGAAGCATTACAAATGCTGTGATAAAAGGAAATGAATGTTCTGCTTCCCCATACCTACTCTCAGCCTCTGTCTCCATCTCCATTCCATGCATGTCTTAGGCCTGTCTTCTATGATAAACAGAGCTCGCCTACAAGTTCACTATAGGAACTCAAACCTGTTCAGGAAAAATAACACATTTCACAAGATTCCCAGCTCAGAAACAAAGACCACATTAAGTTCTCATTTCACATTTCCCTGGTATTGCAATTGACTATTCCATGGTATTGTAATGTAACTAAACATTATTAATGCACCTTATTAGTACCTTAGAAGGCATTATTTGCTTAATATATCTCTTTATTTCAGTAGTTAAGCTTATTTTTAAATGTACATATATCTTGTTGATAGAATATTTTAGTTTGTCCATTATTGCTCAAGTTTTCTTATTTGACTGCCTATTTTTCACCAAAAATGACGGGTTTCATAACACAGAATAACACAAATCATTCCTTCAGTTGTAGGTACATCCGAAATTTCTTCCACGTCTAGTGAGATATTCGCATTTTTAAGAAACATTTGGCACGCGATGTTGAAGTGCAGGTAGCATGGAAGAATACAAAACAGAATTCACGGATGAACAAATATCGCAAGTTCACAAGTTACACCACATTACACTAAATCTTTTGTGAGAAGTATCGAAATGAGTGAAAGCAGAGCAAGAAAGGGCCAGCAGAAAACGCAGCCTTCACGGTAAATGCTTGGCCGATTTTGTCTTCTGCAGGCACTGTGTACGTTTCTGTCGCTCGATAGCCTGGTTTCCTACAACCGTCTTCAACGGAGGCAATGTAACAGATTCCTGTGCGGCATAGGCTGAGTCTGGCCTAGAAATTCAAAAAATACGCAAATAAATCAACACGTAAGTGAGGCAGAGTAAGTAAGGTAAGGCATGGTGAGGTAAAGAAAAGCAATCAATCATTTGTTACACATCTGTTGCAACACTATAGCCTTCGTGGATGCGGTGGCTGGAGTTGAAGGATATTTAGACTGAAGCACCAACATGACAAAAGCAGTCCAAGTGCATTACCACATGCACCTATCTGGTCAAGCACTAACCTCGTGAAACAATGTGAGCAGGTTTATGCCTTTCTTGAAATGATCACAGTAGGAAATTCAGTACCACCTGCACCTTTTCATGAGGTAGTGGTAAATTATGCTGCCTCAGCTCCTCTGCCGAAAAATGAACAATTATCCTACCTTACCTTACATCTAGTCTAATCTAAAGACTTCCATAGCGCCATTATAAGAATGCCCTAGGCATCAGTTGATGGTCACATTACAAGTCAGCTGTAAGCAGAGGAAACAAAAATATTTTTCTTTTTATATAGCACCACTACATCATCATCAGTGGCACAAAGCAAACCATGCATGAAGGTCCTTACACAGCAACCGTCTTGGGTAAATGCTCTTCGGATTACAAAAACAAGCAGTCAATTACGCGGCCCCCATTTCAATTGACCCTGTTTCAGCTCAAGAACACATACCTTTAAGTACCGGTATAATAATAGCAATCCAAATCTGAAAGTGTCTACCAAGAAAACCAAGTTTAGAGTGGGACTTTGTATATTTATATTCTTTTTTATACACACATTATATATAATATACATACCTGAACATTTATATAGCACCTTTCAGAACCCAGCAAAGGCATAATATATATGTACAAATATATTATATAATTTACTCAAAAGATTGCACTTGCAGTTTTTTGGTAGAGTGCTTCATCGGGATTCTTGGAAGACTTCGTTGCAGATGCTGGGATGCTTCAACTGCATCATCGTCAGCAACGTATGCTCGAGCCAGGAGGTAGGCATCAGGCGTCCATTTGTGAGAGTAGAGAACATCGCGAAGATCGGTCTTCAGCTGATTGAGCTGACACAGAAAATGGTTTCATGCAAAACAAATCATAATTTCTTGTAACACATACTATACTTTCTCTATGTATATGAGGGGGAGGAGGTAAAGTGAGGAAACAAGATGCAGGAAGATGAGGAGGAACAGAAGAAGGAATATGAAAAGAAGAAGAAGGTAAAGAAGGAGAAAAAGGAGATGGAAGACGAGGAATGGAAGAAGGAATAGGAGAAGAAATAGGAGGAGGAGAAAAAAGAAGAGGTGGAAAAGAAGCAAAAGAAATAGGAGCAGGAGGTGAAACAAAAGTAAATGGAGGATGAAGAGGAGGAGTGAGAGGAGGAAGAAAACAAGAAAAAACCAAATGAAGAACAGAGAAAGGTGAAAAAGGCAGGTGCAGAAAAAGATGGAGTTAGGAATAGGAGGAAGAAAATCAGGAACAGAAAGATGAAAGACGAAGTACGATAGAGAAAAGTTAAAAGAGAAGAAGGTGGAATAATAGAAGAAAAAGAAAACAAAGAAAAAGAAGAGGAGCAAGGGGCAGAAAAACAACAACAGCATATTTAGGACTGACAAGAGGAATGGGACGGAAGGCCTGAGTACCTCGTGCGCTTGTCTGTTGTTGATGAGCTGAAGATGTCGTGCTATGACCTGGCACTCGCGAAGCGTTGGAGATCGGGCTGGTTGAGATGGAAGATGCACTAACAGAGGATCCAGTGTTGCCCCAAAGGGTAAGACGGCCTCAGACATTCCGCCTCTCGAAGCCTGATTTGATTCGCCTGACTCACCCGCGCCATGACCATCTGTCTTACTCATTCTTCACAGAAAATAATGTAAGGTAAGATCAAGTAAGATAACGTAAAGTAAGGCAAGGTAAAGTAAAACTAAGCAATGCAAGGTAAGGTAATGCAATACAAGAAAGGCAAGACAAGGTAATGTAAGGTAAGGCAAAATAAGGCAATGCAAGAAAAGCAATGCAAGAAATAAATCCAAAGTAAGGTACTGAAAGGTTACAGTATGGTAAAGTAGTGCAAGGTAAGCTAAGGTAAACAAAGTTAAAGAAGTAAATGAAAAGGCAAAAGTAAGGTAAGGTAAAGATGTTAAAGCAAGGGAAGCTTTGGCAAGGTGTGCTAATTTAAGGCAAGGAAAGGTAAGGTAAGGGAGGGCAAAGTAAGACACAACAAGACAAGTAAATGACAAATAAATTGAGGTGTTCTACAGTCTGGTACTGGACTAGAATTGACCCGACCTACATTGAGGACTTCGGGATTTCAACCCTTGTCTAAGAAAATGAAGCAAACTCCTGCCCTTCATTCCACAGGGAGATTGGTGACTTACAGATTCTCGGAGGCTGAGACAGCACCAGCAGCGGCTGCAGAAGCGGCATCTCTTTCTTGGTGAGCTTTTCGCAAGAGCTCCGTCAGATATTGGTTCTGTTTTCGTTCACAGTCGAGTGACTTTCGCAGGTCCTTGATTTCCTCCTCCAGAAACAACAGCTTCAGTTCCTCCAGTTTGTCAGAACCTTAAATCATCAAAATAGCAATCAAAATATTTGTTTACAATGAAAAATGTGTAATAAATAAGTAATAATAAAAGTAAGTATGCTAAATTAATAAGTACAGTGAATAGTAAGCACAATACTCTATAACAATATAGTAAGTATAATGATTTCTGCTCTGTGATGCAAAAAGATGAGGAAAATAGAGCTGAATGAATATTTAATGTAGAATTAACTAAAGCTTAATTAATACAGTGAATAATAAGTACACTACTATATAACAATAGTAAGTACACTCCTTTCTGTTCTGTGATGCAAAGAGAATGAGGAAAATAAAGCTGAATGAAGAATAGCACAGCACACAGATGCACTCACTGACTGGCACTCCCTGAGCAGACGGCAGGGCACGCCATGTGCTGATATCCCTCATGCCACCACAACAACGCTTAACAAATATTTTTTTAAAAATCATAATTTGAAAATGTCTAGCCATAAAAGCAAGTTTAAAGTGGAACCTTGAAACTGGGAAACAGTTTCAACACTTCTTGGAGTTTCATCATAAGCGGGATCTGATCTGGTCGCCTCATCCTCCTGACGACTTGAACTCGATTCGTTGGCCGTTGTCTTTGTGCTCCGTTGAACCATGACTCCAGATTGACCAGTGCCTTGAGTAGACTCTTTCAGCAAATTATTACCAATTTATTAATAAGTAAACTGCTTAATAAATGTATCAAATTATTCTAACAACAACTAACAGCAGGGGTGATAATTGCTAAAATGTATTGTGTAACTACATAATTAACATATTTATATAATAAATGCACTGATTAATGTTAATAAAAATAAATGGCTTAATAAATTTATCAAATTATTTTAATGTTTAATAAACAGCAATCACAAATTTATTACATTACACAGGTTAGTTACATATTTTACTGAGTCAGAAATAAATTTATTAATGAATTGATAAACTGAATCATTTTTTTCAGATTTAAGAGCTCTGAATTTGTAGCGAGGAGTCCAAATGTCAACACTTTAACATACTCGCCATCTGTCGTTTTGTTGATAAGTGGTCCTTTCGTTTGTCTTGCTCTCTGCCTGTCTGTATATTCTGTTGCATCATCACGATGCAGAACTGAAGTTCTAGAAGAACAAAACTGGAACTATTATTGTTATATTTTATTATTTTTAACTTGCCAATTTACAGTGCACCACACATCCTATGAGGGACCAAGAGTTCAAAACAACACCAACATTTCGGGGCATAGAGATGAGCAGCAGTCCCCTGAGCTAATCCTAAGCAGCAGACATGGATATGAAGTGTTAACGACTTCATTTTCTTAGCCTCGGTGTACAAGGGGAGAAGGTTATTCCTCTCCCTTGCTGCTTGTCTTCCCAAGGACAGTTTGCAGCCAGTGTACTCATTTTATAGTTGACTTCACTAGGGGATGTAAATGCAGTAGAAATCTTAAAACTTACTTCTGTCCTGGTGGGGATTTGAACCTCTGACCTCTGGGTTGACAGTCCAGTAAAGGCTGCAACAGTGTCTGGTATTTGACTCCCAGAAGCAGTGAAACTCATAGGGAAAGACTGTCGAGCTGTGGGACTGGACTGTCTGCATGTGTGTGTCAGCCAAAATATCCCTCCAACCACACCTTTGCCAATCATTGATGAAAGAGGCAAATGAGCAACTAATAACATACCTGACCCTTCAAGGCCCATGGTTCAAAGGTGTGCAAAACATGAGTGATTGCCATACCTTAGCTTCCACCTTAAAATTAATAATAATGTTAACAGATTGTGCATTTAATTCAGTCTGTTTATCAAAAGCTTCAAAGTATGCTTTTAGCTCATGCTTAAAAACATACAGGCTGCTTCCAAAATGAATATCAGATGGAAGCATTGACCAGAAATCATTAGACTAGATTAGATCAGATTAGATTATATCACACACACAACTAAGTACTAGCAGGATGAAAACTTTACAAGACAAGAGGATAAATATGAGATACATTAGCATAAAGATTAATTAATAATGTACTGTAATGTAAGTAATATTTACATTTACATGGAACCACTTCGAGCAAACATCTCACCCATTCACAAAAATTTGCATTAAACTCACAAAAGCTCTCCTGTCTAACATCAGGTCTGCACAGCAGTGGTTAGTTAGGCTGCGCTTAAAAAGCAAATACATGTAAAAACTTACTTGCTAAATTTTCTGTTTAAAAAGATAATGACTGCAAATTACAGTTTCACACTGATGAGATCATCAACTGTTGCCTTGTGCCTTATGATAATGGTTATAAGTCCTTATGGTTCATTAGACAAATTAAAAAATACAAATTAGACAAATTAAAAAATACAAAAGAATATGATAGGACAAGGTTCATGGTGGAATAAGCTGAAAACAGAAATGTGGGATACAAAGTAGCAATACGAGGTAAAGCAAACCTTATTGCCTCACCCTTGTTTTTTCTTTGTAGGCTGTCAACTTCCTCATGTAAACTTGTCACCAGTTCTTGATGTTGTGCTTTCAGAAACTGTATGCTCTTCTCCAGGTATTCAATCCTTCGTCCTGGGTTCAACTTTGTTCCCATTTCTATGCTGTCGAGTTCCCCAACATTCGCTGGTTCCAGGACAGCATTGTTGTTCATGTTCTGTATGGCAGGAAGAACACGAAAATCCTTGCCCAAGTCCCTAGACGCTGGCTGAAAATGGTTCCCTGTTGCTAGTGTCTGTCCCCAGTTCATCTGCATCCCACTGTTGGCGATCGGCCATGTAGGTAACGGTGGGCCAGAGTGGTTCAGAGAACCATGCAGACTGGTATCCTGCAGGGCAGTCGGTATGGTTCCCTGCTTCAGCATTTCATTATCTCTGCAAGCACCATGCATAAGGGGATTTAAAATGAAGGGCAGTACTTCATGAAGAATATTTCTTTAGGTAAGGTAACATTCATTTAATAACAACAATAAAAATGACACTAACATGTCAAACATCAAAACCTTTAATCAGAGTCATGGACACACCTCTAAAAACAACTCTTCATAGATCTATGTTCCAGGTTGAGCTGACAATTTGTTGCCAAGCCACACAGCCTGTAAGGATAGGTTGTCTAACTAGTGGACTGCTGTGGTCATGTCTGCAGTTTCACTAACTATACTTCAACTCTAGGACCATGCCTCTGAGGACTACCAGTTTGCGGTAAATTTAAAACACATAATCATGCACTAAAACCAGACAATGCTTCACGATGAGCTTACAAGGCTTGAATATAACATGCACTGGGATTCAAACCCTGGACAGGAAAGTAAAACATATTAGCCACCTGCCTAACATCTGCACATTTCCATGGCTAAGATGGCTGTATGTTTTGTCTAGTGTGTCATTTTTGATCCATTATTTGGTCAAATGTGGATATTGCTCAATAATTTTTGTTCATTCGGTCTTCTAAAGCGACTCAATCTGCATTTTCAGAATAAATCCTCTCTTTCACTATCATTTTGTGTGTTTTGAATGGGGTTCAGGCTCTTGTTATCGAAGTCTTGTGTCCCACCATTCGACTCGTCGACCTTGAGGGGAACAGGTTGCTTATAACTGGACGGTGTTGAGCTGCAGTTGTAAAAGCCAAGACAATCTTTGAAGTGTCATTGACCATTCATATGTGGAGGCTCTACTACCAATTGTCTGGCTGCTCAAGAATGTCCTCTTTCACAGACCTGGTGGCTAAGTGATGTCCAAATGCTGCATCTTCTACCATCTGCGAGGTACTGATAGGTGGTTAGACTATAGTGTTCTGCGAGCAGAGTCGCCTGATGTCATTCCTCTTTTCCAACGTTATGTGGTCCAGGCTACTGTGAGGTAATTAAAAGGTGCTATATTAAGTGTGCACAAACATACACTGGCCAATATTGGTCTAGATAGAAAAAGAATAGTAATAGTACCTGTTTTTGTACATAGGATTAGGCTAAATCAAATCATTAGTCAAAAACTTATGATTTGGCACAGAGTTAATCAGACAAAGGAGTTCCAAAGCTAGCTAATTCTGCATTCACTCAGTGCACATGTATCCACACGCTTGCGACTAGAGCAGTGACGTATTCCCTTACTGTCGAAAACAGAAATTTGCATTATACTTACAGGGTCTGCAAGGCAAAGGTGGAGTTTTCAAATGCACCATGGTAATTATGATAATTAGCCGGGCTGACCTAATTCTAAGAGGAGTAATCTGAAACCATCTGGTAGGATAAATGCACTGATCTGTAAAAAGGAGCTAGTGGGATAGCTGCCCTGATCTATATAACAAAACTAGTAGGCATTTCCCTAGCCTACAAAATATTTAAATAAGATTCTTTGATCCCTTAAAAAGTTACTACAATAACTATCCCTGCCCTAAAAATGTAATAGTGGCCAACTACGGGGCATGGCAACAAGCAGATTAATGGAGATGCTATGGGTGACAGAACTGTGAGAAAATCATAACTGTGCCAAATCATAAGTTTTTGTGATGGCAGTGTGTCTTTTAAAAAAGTCCGACATCATGTAATGTAATGGAATAGAATTTGAAACAGATTGCAACAAATACGGAACTAAATAAAATTAATTTATTAACAACAAACGCCCCCCAAAAAAACTAAAAATCCGCTCAATATGGGTTAATTAATACCCAGTAGAAATGATTTATATATCGCCTTTCATACACCCAACCTAACCATGTTTACAGCGCAGTAATTACATGTCCACCATGCAATATAGACATATTAATGCAGTATTCAAATTATGACAAAACAAACTTTTCCAATAATTTTACACACCTTCTGTACACATTTTAGGCAAAATTGACATATTAATTTAAACATAAGAGCGATGAAAACTCGTTGCTATAGATGCCACAGACAAAATATCTGGTACAGAGTCTACACTAGGTCCAATGACCTCATTTAGCTATTCAGCGTTGGATAGCATTTCCCTTAATTGAAAATTATCTTTGGTAACATATTCCCAAGTAACGATAATTTCAGCAAAACTTGTATTTTTTAAAGATGAGTAAAACTAAATAACATTTAATTTGACGTACAGCGCCTCTGCCCCTCTCGCTGGTCTTCTGCAAACCGGACACTGTTCTTCACACGGTATTTTTAACAATCCCTCTGACTTGATGCAGCGCTCGTGTTAGCTGGTGCCTTGCGCTTAGTCTTAAAGTAGCGCCTGAGAGATTTTCCAGATTTCGATTTCAACTGTTTTCTTAATTCATAATAAGCGATTTGCGAGACACGTTTGCGAAACGCCATGATTAGTGCTGAGGTAATATGGAACAGGAAACAAACTGATACAGATTTTGTAGAATATCGGGGACAGATCAAAGTCTGCAGTGAAAATTGGACGAGACAGATCAAACTCTGCAGTGAAAATTGGTCGAGTGCCCCTGTGAATAAGCTGGTCCCCGCGGCGCTGCTTTCGTTGGGTGCTGTAGAAATCTCGGTATTACGACAATTACGAGAAATAAGAGAATGGTTGGCAGTTACAATAGGTACAAGGCAAGGTGATCCGATTTCACCCAATACTTTTGAAAATTATCATATACTTGGAAAGAGTTATGGAGAACATTCAAGACAAAGGAACAGGAATTTCCGTACAAGGAGAACAGATTAATAACTTAGGATTTGAGGATGACATTGACTTGCTGAAGAACGGTTGCGAAATATTGCAGAAAAGTGTTACGAAGCTGAACATTTCTCCCAAACGTGGGCTAAGAATAAAAGTGTTTGAAAAACAAAGACAATGATATTTGGCAAGGAGACAATAGACGAAGAACTAGAACTGCAGGATGAGGTGATTGAAAATGGAAATGAATTTGTGTGCTTAGGCAGTCTTCTAACATGGGACAATGACTGTACAAATGACATGAGGGCAAGAACAGCATGGACAAAAGGAGTTATGGCAGGATTCAACAACATCTGGCAGAGCAAGTAGGCCTAAATCAGGCATAGACAATAAAAAAAAGACTGGCCAAGGTAAAACACGGGCATTCGATATGTATTGTTATTTGAGAATACTACTATATTGAATTGTACAATGAAGGTGACAAATGTGGAGGTTCGTAAAGATCGAACATAAAGGAAGATCTGATACAAACAACAATGAGACGAAAACTGGGTTTATTCGGATGTATACGTATAGAATAGACAATAGCAGAAAATTAGAAGTTGTGATGATGGATGGATGGAAATGGGCGACGAGGACGACCTAACAGAGAGTGGATGGATGATATCCAAGATTGGTGCCAGAAGGATTTACACAGTTTGAGCATACTGGCACAGGACCGCAGAGTATAGAGACAGATGATGACATGTGCATTGGACACCTACGGGCTTTCTGCCCATGGATCTTGATGATGATGATGACGTCGACGACGACGATGATGCTGCTGCTGCTGATGATGATAATGAGACACATTAATACTTGCGTCATCAATTACATAGCTTGTGTTAATGCTGATATTTGTACACTTCTGAATCCGCCATACATAGCCTAGACAAGCGCTATATAGGCCTAAATTCGCTGTGAAAGAATAGAGGTAATCATTAGCTGGCTGTCGTCATTCATAGATGACGACGATTATGATGATCTGGATGATAACATCGACAGCTCCAAAGCAAATTCTAATAAAAATAATAATAATAAGTTCTTAATAATAATAAGACGATTTGTGTAGCGCCGTAGTATGGCTGAGGCTGAAAAAAGGGTGCTATACAGATACAGTTATTCGCTGACTGCAGCCACATGCGGCGCAAATGTCCGCATATGCACTGTAAAAACAATTAATTAACAAATCAAATGACATGCTCTTGTCAAGACTTTTAGTTGCCTAAGTGTGTTTTGATGACAAGTGCGTGGGCCTATGTCCCTTTAAACTTGGTGAAATGATGTTAATCTTGCCTGTTCCGCCTTGGATCCCGTTACTGCTTCAACCCCTCACTTCAGATCGTGGATCCGTGCTTGATAGTTGCCTGAGAATAGGCCTACTAAGTTAAAAACTAGCGTAACAAAAAGACGCTGGTCTTAGCTTTTGCTGGTTTCCTATCTCTTATTTACTCTACATATAACTGCTGTTATGTTAGCCTGAAGCCTAACTTTGAGACTTAATTTCGCATATTTTAGTATAATTTTCACGAAAACCCTCTGATCCTGCCTGCTTACTTACTAGCTTAGCTAAGCGGTTCATCCCAATATTATGGTTTATGATATGTATTCGTGCGACCATAGTCTATGGTGCAACTTGCAGTAACGGCAAAGCTATATTTATTTTCCCTCTGAATTGGCGACGCGTCCTGAAACAAACTTTTTTAATTTGGCCAAATGTCGTTTGATGGGTAGCTATGCATGAAAGTGTAACGGATAATAGTTTATAACTGTACCCACTCCACTCACTCTCCCTCTAACCCTCCTCTAACGCACTCCGGAGTTGGAGGACATAGAACTCAGGGAAGGGATGTGATCTATTAAATATGGGCGCCCCAGAAAATTGTACTGGCCTTCGATGGCTTGGCTTGGTGTGTAGGTAGCCATGTAGAAATTTCCTAATTGCATTTCCACCGTTGATGTCGTATGGCATTAATGGACCGGCTTGTGCGCAGCTGTCCCTGTAGGCCGATTCTCTATTCTCCATTATAGGCCTACAGTTGGAACTGGTAGGCCTATAATTGGGGTGATGATCTAGCCCACGCCTAAATGGGCTGACCTTCGATTTTATGGCAGGTGAGGCGTTTTGAAGATTGGGGAATGAGATTTTTCCATCATTGAAATGTTCAAGAGTTTAACAGTAGGCCTACGTTTACTGTTTTTGTTAGGCCGTGGATCTGTTCAGAGCAGAGAACAGATAATGATAACCCATGTAGCCTACTATTGCAGGATCGATTTGTAGTTGAAAACAGTGGGGAAAAGAACTATGGAAGCCTACTGTTGAAGGATCGATTTGTAGATGAAAACTACTGCGGGGAAAAGAACTATGGGCGTGAATTAAATAAATAGGGAAATGCAATTCCCATTGGAGATGCATCTCCCTAATAGAGTGAGGAGAAAGCTCCCACTGCTTCCTAAAAACAATGCTGTGTATTGTGTCGGAAGGGATTAATCCGATTTTCTATGTCCCACTTTTATTGGATGCATTTGAAGCATCTGTTCTGTGCATCTGTGCAGTTCGTCTAGGAATCTTCCAATAAACCAGTCTTGGATATCAGTTCACCGTTAACTTCGGTAAATATAAAATATAAGATAAATTGTGGCGGTCGCGGTCCAGGCATAACTTCGAGGGGCGGGGTGACTCCTGCCCAGTTCTGCTCTCAGAGCCACCCACATCACTGACCTACTCTCGCCGTAAACTGGCCGTTCCATACCACCTCTACCCATAACGTCCATTCTTTCCAAGAAAGGTTCAGGATTGGCCGAATTGTTTGAATATTTAGTGACCTTAATTATTGTTGAAGCAACAACTTGTTTTTGGTATTGTCAGTGCTAGCCTGAACTTTGTGAAGGGCATTATCATTTTCAGTTGTATTGCACTGTAGTCTCAATGCTATCGTTATCGTCATTAACAACATATCAGTTTTGTAATACTAAAACTTCTTTAAGTTCGTCTAAGGTTTGCTTTTGTTCAGGCAGGGCTGAATAGGCCCAGGCACTAGAAAAGCGTTGCTGTAGCCTGTATACATTCTGCTATTTTAACTGGTCGAGCAAGATCCAGAAAAGAATATGTATAAAACGCGAGAGAACTTACTTACTAACAAAGTCACGCGTATAAGCCTACTCCATTAAAGGCTGCGATTATCTGTTTAGGGAAGGAGGCATCGAACGCTAGTACACAGCCCTCTGTGGCTCCGCTTTGGACATTTGCATTGCAACATCATTCAGTTGCACGTCATTTAATGGCGTAGAAATAGGTAATTGCTGCCACTAACGCATTGAAAGGCCAAATAAGGTCATTTCACGGCATTATGGTTACTGCATATATCATGGCCATTGGGAAGATATATGGCTGCTCGGCAAATGGTTCCAATTTGTGTTGTTCGGAATGTTCCAGAACGGTTTCCCGTTCCGAAAAATGGGCGTTTCCGGTTTGAAATGTGCAATCAGGAACTCGAACTTGTCAATTGAAAGTCTGCATTCGAAATATAATTTTATTGAACACAACGATAAGTAAGTTACGTGTAAAAATAAGCTATGTATATCACTCTTTTCAGAACGTTACTTACATCATCATCATCATCATCATCATCATCATCATCATCATCATCATCATCATCATCATCATCATCATCATCATCATCATCATCATAATCATCATCATCATCAGGCCTATACGGTAATGGCAGTGGCCCACATGGACTCCAGAAGAAGCCCTCTCTGTAAGAAATGATCGAGATGCATATCCACGAATTCTGCATCATTATCAGTATAACCGTTACATTCATTATCGTCGTCGTCATCATAACCGTCGTTAATAACGATGATGATGATGGTGATAAGTTTGTCAGAGATCTTGTAAATGTTTGGGATCTGACACGAACATTTCCTCCTGTTGTGTAGGCTAATATCTTTAATTGAATATTCAAATGTTAACTAAATATTAGGAAACTCTAAACATTCAGAACTGTTGCAAACAATTCTTCTTTGTGTCTTTCAACAGCTTCCAGAGGTTATCAAGTGCGCGTAACTGCTCAAATTCCCGGTTCGCCGAGAATTAGGCCAATGGTTGTTGTTGCATTCTGATCTGTGCTTCTGTCGAAAACACGCACCGCACATTTGCTGTTGATTCTAGAACTGAAGACTTAGTTTAATCCAAAGCTCAAGATTTTTAAATTTGCCATGCCGTACACAGTAGTAGCGTAAGTGAAAGTGAAAGCCAAACCATTTACGTGCAACTACATGATACAATTTTCTAGAGCGGATTTTGTTTCGGAACAGATTTAGTACTACAGATCTATTCTAAAAAGTTTTGCACTCAGTTCATTGCTGGCTGGTGGGCGCAGGTCACGCTGAAACGTTTCAACCAAACATGGAACATTAAAATTTTCTATGGGTTGCCCTCCTGCAACTTTTCCTTATATAGGGGCCTAGCTATGCGTTACTCACGCAAGACTACTCTAGTGGGCATGATAAAACGATCGAATTTCTCAAGAGGTGGCTGCTGGGGCTTCAAACCGATCCCGGGCTGTATTTTTTTAAATCACAGCTGGGTTTGACTTTTGACCTAAGGATCGAACCCCAAGCCTGTCCGTTCCTTCGTCCCTCCGTAGTCCGTCCTTCCTCCGTAGTCCTTCCTTCCGCAGGCCTACGCCTCCTCTGTCGGCCTGCCCGTTTTAACTCTTCATTTTACACATAAAGCAAAATGAATATTTCTGGACGAGCCCCAAATCAAATCATCTTTAATTGAGCGAGTTCCTGTCATGTTTCGGAAGCTTTTACAGTCCTTCGGCGTTTATAGGATTCATAATGATTGCTCCATCAACCTTCCGCCGCGCACCATTCCAGCTCTCGCAGCAGCGGCTGGCTGGCTGCCCGCTGACAGGCAGCAGAGTCTGCGAAGGTTGAGCGACAGTTGCGCATCTGACCTCGTTGGCTTTGGGCCGCTGCCGCAGCCGCCGTTCGGCTTTGGGACCTCCGCTAACGCACCAACTTCTTCGTCTGGTCCGCCACGCCTCGAACAGCGGTCCAGTGTTTAAACTTTGTGGCTAGTCTCAGCCGCTGCCGACAAAGTTTAGTCCTTCCGTGGAGTTTGAGTTGAGCCTGAGCCGAATTAAGTTTGAGTTGAGCCTCAAAGTCTGAGTTGGGTCCGAGTCGAAGTTTGAGGTACGGAATTAAAATTTTCATAAAGTTTAGGCCTATCATTTCCTTCAAGTTTAAAGGCAACTGCTTTCAGTTCAAGTACTGTATTGGCATCTCAACCTTATGTAGTGAAATATCAAACTCTGAACAGCTTTCACGTACTTGTGCAACATACAACACTGTATACATTGTAGCATAGCCATAGCGTAGTAGGTCATATTGCAACATCGCATAGTGTAGTGCGGGTACGTACATACTCTACAGTATAATAGTCTGATTTGTAGTGTAACACAGCATTGTAATGCAAAGATATACAAGAGCCTATAATTATAATATAACCTCAGTAGGCCTACAGATTAGCATGGTATACAGTTGGTGTAGGCCTATAGTAACGAATTTAGTATATTTAAATACGATATTGTGTTCTACGTATAGCGTTGTCTAGTATAGAACAGGCCTTGTAGTGTTGTAGGCCTATGTCTTTATGGTATATATGTACGTGTAGTTGCAATTGATGTGGCTTAATGGCTTTGTTAATAGCCTAGTCTTATCGCGTAGTTATTTTAGCATAGCCTATAAATTTTTATTTTAGCTCTAATGACAGGCTTATTTGTTGCTGAATCTCCACTCATTGTAGCCTGTAGGCCTACATATCCTGTACGGTAATTGTAGTTGCTCCTATGGACAATTTAGCTACATCTTTTGTAAAGTAAGTTGTACCAGGTAAGGTAATGTAATGTAAGGTAAGGTAATAATACACAGTGGCCTGTTTGCTTATGGCTCTGTCAACAGTAGTCTTCAGAACAATACTGAGGTTGAGGGATTCCATTACTGAGGCACAAAAAACACTATAACAGTGCAACAATGTGCAGTCATTCTTAGCAAGACAACTAGTCCTAAATTCAAGAGTTTCATTGGGAGAGACCATTGAATGATGCCTTGACATTATGGAGACGATACTATAGAAGTCATTAGATTACATCAGATCAGAGTATTCTATTGGTTTAGAAAAATATTAGAAGAGTAGCATAGTTCGTGGGCTATTAAGTTCACGCGATGCACTGGAATTCGAATCCCATAAGCAGAGGTGAAAGACTGTCATCCTAGCACCAGCCGTCTGGCGGCGAAGGTTGCAAATGAATGTAATAATTCCATTCCTTTCGATCATCTGTCAACTCCAGCGCTTTTTCACGTTTAGTCCAACTTCTGTTAAGTCTTCGTTTATGTTGTCCATCCAGCATAGTCTCTATCTTGCTCCGCCTCCCTTTAGTTTCGTTCTTTTGTAGTAGCCTACGTCTGTTGAAATGATTTATACCTTCCGTTCACTTCTGTTTCGTAGGCTCCCAGTACAGGTGATCGTTTTTCTGTAGCGGTCAGCGAATGGCTGGCGAGAAGTTGCCGTGAAAAATCTCCGTGTTATGTTAGGATCGGGACGAACCGACGGCAAGCTGAAAATATTCATTTGGAGGTTCGACTGAGGCGTGCAAAATCGCTCTGCGCCGAACTAATTCGGATTAAATTCGGGATCAAAAGAAGATAAACAATAACTTGCAGTGCTGTCTTTTTGCCGGCGATAACATTACCGAACTCTGAACACTTCATCTGGTGTCGGTCGGTCAGTTTGGCGACCAGCAAAATCTTTGTCGTGTATTTTGTGTCTCCGGTGAGTTACGACATCTTGCAACATGGATGTGGACGAGGCGCTGAGCCTTTTGGGAAAGTGGGGGAGGTGGCAAGTCGTCTACTACGTCATGCTCAGCGTCGCCGTTATGTTTCCCGCTTCTTGGCACATGTTGGCCATCGTCTACATTGGTAAGTCGTTGCCTGCCTGCTTGCATGTCTGTCTGTCTGTGTGTCTTTCTTTCTGTCTGTTTGTCTGTCTCTAGCTTACAGCAAGACAGTTACGTGGCCTTCTGTGGTAATAAGTCAACACGTCCATTAACAGACATCACAGTTAGGACCATAATTCACATCACCCATCATCATTCATCAATCCAAAACACTTTCATAGTGCTGTGAACTATCCACTGGTTGCAACACATTTAACCCATAGCATAATTTCGAGTTTTGGGTCTCCAAAAGATCATTCTTGAGTAAACTCTCTGAACTCACTCCATAATGAGTCAGACTCAGAGCAGGCATCTGTTTTGCAGATTCCAGATATCTGACTCCCAAACTGTAGACCCTGTGAGCCCATGGATATGCCATCGGGTAAAGACAGCCAGTTCTAAGCGTAACTGTGGTCTAGAAAGCGAGGTCACAAACAGCAGGAACAAATTGGAGATGTTGTCCACAAATTTTTAGTGCATTACCATAGGCTATGCTAAAAACTACAATTCTCTTATTAAATGCTAAGGTTGAAACACAACTTATCTTTTGTTGCCAGACAAAATGTTCCGACTGAATTGATGCTATTTTCGAAACATCTGTTAGGTATCATGATGGAAGTCTGTGCTGTTGAGGCTTGATGATTGCTGTGTAGTCAACAGGCGATTTAGAAGCGAAAGTGAGACTGAAGGAATTAGTTGATAGGTGAATGGAAAACTCAGGGTTTTTCTGAATCTGATCTGGAAGACCAAGAACATTAATAATAAGAAAAACCCTGATTTTTTCATTCACCTATCAACTAATTCCTCCACTTTCACTTTCACTTCTAATTCACCTGTACACAATCGTAGCTTTACCTTTGAGTCACATCTCTCGTTTTCAAATCACATCTCCAACCCCTTACACACCTGTTTCATTCATGTTCATGATCTTCGCAGTATTCGATCTATGCTTGATTTCGAAGCAGGCTCCATCATTACTACCTCTATTGTCCACTGCAAGCTTAACTACTGTAACTGCCTTTTCCTTATCCTTTAATTCACTCAAATTAGGCATCTTCACCTCATCCAAAATTCACTTGCTTGAGCTGTCACCAGGACACATTGCCATATCGCTCCTATCCTTAAATCACTTCACTGGCTGAAAATATTATCTTTGCAGACTCTGTACCGTCCAGTCATCCAGCTGTACCCATTCGTCCTCTTAATTCACTCTTGCCCGACCCCAGTAACTACTCTTCTTAAGTTCTGTAACTGATCCATATACCACATTGCACCTTGACTCTGGAACAATCTTCCTGCTGAATTTTGCAAATTCTCTGATCCTCTATCCCTTCTGTCATTCACCCACAACCATTTTTCTCAGTCCCTGCTATTACTTCTCAGGCTTTCCATTCAAAAATAAGATCCCACCTCTTCAAGAAATTTTACTCAGATTCATCCAATCTGTTGCCTTCCGATTTCTATCAACCTAAACATAACCCACCCTAACAGCTCCTCAGTCCCCTCCTCTGTTTGATCTTCTGACAGTCGGTTTTTTCTTTATATGGTATCTTTGATCAACCCCTCTGACTTGACGCAGCACTCGTGAATAAGCTAGTGCCCTGCGCTTAGCTTTAAAGTAGTGCTTTATAAATGTTTGAGATTAAATACAATTATGATTATGATTACAAGACAGTATTTAAGTTGTGTCGAAATGTACCATGTCACGTGAGGTGGGAGATATACTTAAGAGCACTTGTTGTAGCCTGATTACCCACGATTCCGGTATCCTTGGTTTTATTACCTTGCTTACCCTTGAGTTGACGTGCTGGATGATTGACTGCATCGGTTTTTCATCCTTATGTCCGAGGTTCAACTCCTGGTTTGTTAAGTTAAATTGACAATTTGTCATGAAATAATGCAAAGTGCTGTTGTGTTGCGGTTACTGTGTTTGTGCTTTTGCCAAAAGACCACTCTGCCATCAGACTGAGAACTGCATGTTGACATATGCATGGAATATTGATCTAAGTAACTATTTTACCTTTGTAGGCCAATATATTTCCTACTATTTCTTAAAACTGTTTATTAGCAACAGTTAAGTTAATGCAGTGTTCTATACCAAAAGTTTCAAAGCCAGGGTTTGTTAGTTGACTGACTGAAACATAGGAGCTTAATGTTTGGCAGTCGGAATATGTGTAGCATTTGCAGAAGGTGACCGAGTTGTTTCTCGCTAAAGTTCGCAATATGCTGCTTTGTATGTGCTTTGTAACACGGAGTATTGTTTCTCTTGATATGATTTATCGATACTACAGTAAGAACTTTGAACGAGTCCTTCACGAACAACTGCTGACTCCATTAACTGAATCTTGTCATCATAAGTTACTGTGACACAAATAAGCAATAAAAAATATATAGGCCCATGAGGGTAGGCCTCTTGTGCAGAAAGGAATAAGGTAGGTTGTTCAGTAAGGGCTCTCTTTCTGTAAGACACTCTCTCGGTGGCCGGTTTGAGTCTGGTGACTGTTTAGAAAGCCATTACAATAAACAGAGAGCAGGCGAACAAGGGTGGATCTAGAGGGCCTCTTGGGTTATGCTGCTTTGCCCCTTAACACAGGTGGGAGCGACCGTAGCAGGCTTGACCCTAGTAATCCACCAATGCCTGCATGGCCCTCATTTACGGGATTGGACGGGCCCAGAAGTGTAAGAGAGGGCCCGCTCATCACGGGATTTGAGGTTCAAAGCCGAAAATTAAACTATTGTTTCACCTACGTCTCACTGTGAAATACATACTTTACCGATGGTATGTGCTGGCTGTTTGATGCTGGTCAGAGATAGGTCGTTGACCTGACCTACTTCACCCCTGGCCTTGGGTTTCGCTGGGCTAAGCAGACGTGTTCCACACCGGAGGGGCCATTGATAAAATATTGCCGGAACTTGGGTTCTTAAACAAATAAAGCCGTTTGTCAACGTTGGAGTCAGTTTCCTGCGTTGTCGAGTAGGTCGCGTGCTTTTATCTGTTGGATGACCTGGTTTTGACGTGCGAAAGCAGACTGTGTGAAACTCTGGCGTCTTCCCTTTCTGCCAAACTCCTAACAGATGCCTCATTTCAACCATTCTTCTCTTTGACCAGATTTTCTTGATTAGCCGTGCGGTGCCCTTGTAGTGTGCTAGACTACAAGCTGAGCGGTTGGAAGAGACTAGCTGCCAAGACAGAAAGATAATTCATGGTCGCCGCTCCACTAACTAAATCGTCACAACAAAGGGATCAAACTACATCAGTTTTTTTCAGACGATGTGGTATCAGATGGTGAGGCAGAATACTGGCTACCAACCTTCATTTGTTATGTTTAAGTTAAGAAACTTAAACCCACAGAAGCCTAGATCGGGAAAACGAAATGTCAGATCATTAACATAATGGATCACGATAGGCTGTAAGTAAGTAAGAAAATGTGTACTGTCTCTGATAATTCAAGAAAGGCATTGTCAGGACCTAGGGGTGGGCAGGTCCCACTTACTTACTAAATTTAATGTACAAGGGCAGGTTGACAGTCTAGAGAGAGACTCCAGTTATGGCGGTTTGAGATTGCACAACGAGAAGAAACGCGTGAAAAGTTATTGTGTTGACTTTATTTCTGAACTCTGACTTTGCGACTAGCTCGCGACAGGCATATTGAAGCAGACATAACTTAATCTTTTTTTAGTTTCTTGTGTATTTGTTTCTGCTCAGTGTTTGCTATAATATTTTGCTGAATAAAGGCTTATAGAACCGTAAGCGTCCTCTAGCATCCTCATCTACCTTAACTTGAGAGGGATACTGATTTAAATCCCTAACAAGCACAGAAGTTGTGTATTAGCTTAATAACAAAGATATTTTATGTGAGAATAACTCTGAATGCCTATTCCCAAGAAGGCAAAGCATACAAGATTTGAGGGATTCAGAACCAGAGGACAAAGATTATGCAGGATAGACAATATAATTGAAGACAAATTAGGACTAATTAGGAGAAAAGCACTGAACTTGATTAACAACTGAAAACAGTGGACGTCATTCAGTTGCGCTCATTTCCACCAAATGGTTGGCTTAAGAAAATTATGAGATTGTTGATGGTAATGATGACAATGATGACGATGTCTGTGACGATGTTGATAGCAGCGGAGATCATGATGATGACAGTGATGAAGCTGTCGATGATTGTGACGATTGTGGCATTAAATAATAACATTTAGATTACATTTACATCCAAGCACTACCATACATTCGTTGGCATTAGCTTAAGTGCTGCCGGCTCCGTTAGACTTGCTACCATTCTAACTTATCCCGTTCTGCAGGCAAATGGGTTTGCCAGGCCAAAAAGTTATTTAGTAAGTTGAACTTCCAACTCCTTATTGAAGTTAAATGATGAAAATTCGGGGTAGCTCAAAAAATATCAAGCCTATAGGTCCTAGCACCCTCGGATTATTAGAGATGGTGGGCTTGAGCCCATACAGTTAATAGAGGTTCTCCCTGATGAGTACAATGGGTGTGGGTACACACACTTACACATACTGTATCTAATGACTGCTTTGAAGTACCATATTATCCTTGATATTGGTGGCGTCTGTTGCACTGTAATAATTACCGGAATGCTTTTTATTATATGTATGTATATACATACTTCACACGCATAGGCATGTATACATATTTATATAGGTGCTTTATACATATATATGTCATTTATATCTTGTGCAAGTAGGCCTATGTATATGCATGGTATATCTATATATATATATATATATATATATTATATGTTATCTGTCTGTAGTATATAATGTGTAAGTACATAAAAGGTTGAGTTTGTTTACATGGACTGCCGAGGCTGTGGTGTAGCTGGTGGGCCTTGGCAGCTGAGGCAGGAACGGGGCATCGCCTCATGGGTGGCTGGCAACTGGTGGCAGAATTCGGAAATTTTACGTCCCTTAAAACAAATATCGGAGCTGAGAAGATGTTGCTGCGTCAACCGAATATCAAAGTCTGTCGTCCGTGGCCGGACGGAGTCTCGGTCGTTTGTCGGTTGGTCGGCCCCGTCTCTGTAGGGGTGGAGTCTGCTGGCGAGGGAGGTGCTGGAGGAAGGCAGAGAGTAAGAAGGAGAAGTTGGAGGAGGAGGAGGAGATGGATGGAAGTGAGGGAGGAGGCGGGTAGGGCTTATGGCGAAATAAAAGGACAAGGCGCAGGAGGTAATGAAGTACGAAGAGGAGAAGGCGATGGAGGAGGAGCATCAGGCAAGGACGAGGAGGAAGAGGACGAGGTGATTGAGTATGGGACGAAGAAGATGAGGTATGAAGAGGAGATGGCAATTAAATGTAAATGTAAATGTATAGGTTTTATATAACGACCGTATGGCCTCGACTCTGCTCATTTTTGCAATGAATTTATCGGGTGAGATCCTTCACCACCGCTGGACCGTACTAGCCCGAGATTAAGAATGTGGGAGGAGGAGGAGAATGGAAGGAATAGGAGTGCATAGGCAGGAGGAAAAGATTGAGGAGGGAGGAGGAAGAGGAGGTAGGAAGAGAAGGAGATAGGAAGAGGGGAAGAAGGTGATAGAAGGGTATGACAAAGAGGAGGCAGTGGTGGTGGTGGCGGAGGAGGAGGAAGAGGAAGAGGAGGAGGAGGGGAAGAGGAGGAGGAGGTGAAGTGGGATGCTTGCGGTTCTGACCCGCAGCCTGGCAACTCACGTGTATGGACCGTAATTTTCTCAATAATAGCAGTCGTAGTAATAGGATCGGCGTACGTATTTTGGCTGCGAAATTGGGAGTCATGCGCAGGCTGCAACTGACCCACGTTTTTACGAATTTTATGTGCTACTCTGCTGAGGCGTGGCACGATCCTATTCAAGCACCGAACTATAGACCTTTGGGTTCAGATTTGTGCCGTGATTTTCTGCAGTGAGCTTTATATAGCGTCTTTATATCCATCGTACAAAATCACCGTCACTGCACCCCTTGAAATCTCTGCACAGGTCTTCCACTCAAAACTGAAAACACTCCTCTTCCGCATATCCTATCCTGATTCCTCTTCTTCCCCTTACCCATCCTGCAGATCCATTTCCAAACCCCACCCACCGTAGCCGTCTGCCTGACTACCTGCCTGACTTGGATCTTGACCTGGAAGAATCGAACCCTTCTTGCCCATCGATTTTGTTTTGACTGAGCACCTGTGAATAAGCTGATTCCCATGACTTAGCTTTCATTGAGCACTGTAGAAATCACGAGTTTATGATTACAACATAAAGATTGGTGATGACATTTTTTGTAATTTCGTTGTTATAGATAATTTAAGAACGACTTAAAACATTGTTGTTAATCTTGTAAGGGAAGGTCGACGGTCAACGCCTTTGGCAAACACAAGATAAGTTAAACAATGGCTAATAACTATCAGTTTGGCAATCCCAATATTTCCCTCCTGCTTCCCTCGCTTCTTTTCCTCTGCATGTGGGGTTCAAATCCTGGTTTGTCATGTGAAATTGACAATTTTTCATCAAGTTATGTGGATATAAACTATAAAGGAGAAGTTGTCAAGTGTGTCAAGGTCTTTAGATCTTTAGCTGATAAATCCTTCAACCTCAGGACCATTTGCCTCTGATGAATTGTTGACCCATACAATTAATAAATGATGAATTATCTTACCTTATCTTTCTGACTTCACCGCCATTCCTAACTACCATACTTCATCATTATCTGCCTCATTCAGTCTCTCTTGAATGATGTAATTTAGACACTATAAGCCAGTAGCATAAACAACTTGTCTAGGGCGTAGTGACAATCTAAAACCATAATAACTATGATGCTGTTATTTAGCAATATGAATGTATGTGTATATATGTGTGTATATATGTATGTATGTATGCATGCATGTGTGTCAGGAGACTTAGCGTAGAGCGCTTATGTACCTCACAACGGTGCCGAACTCCTAACTTTCTCACTGATCTAAGCAAGTGGGTTTTGAGACAGTTTGAAATGGTGTGCTGAACACAGTGCAATAGTCCGTAAGTGCAGTGGCAGACTGTTCCTTGGGGACGGTCCAACAAACGAGAGGGCGCGATGGGTTCGAGTTGAAGTACGGTACCAGCTGTTCACGGTCTGCAGAGCACAACGATCGCCGCCGACCAAAGCTGTCTTGATACTGAAACTCAGAGCTCCACGGTATCTGCCGGGTAGTACCGACAAGTGAAGCACCAGTGTCGGATTTAGCTATAGGCGTCCTGCCTCTCCCACTCCCCTCTTGGTTATATGCCACCGTGCATGGTGGACTGCCAGAATGTGGCGCCCCTCTGGAAATGATCTTGCCCCTTCCCTCGCCAGCAATCCTGAAGCCGCCGCTGTGAAGCACGAGCCAGCGGGATGATCTTTTATCAATATAACTAGCTATCTGCTAACGTGTAAGGCTCTGCATTATTAATGAGTGATTTTGTTTACACCAATATTGTAAACAGGTGCTGGTGAGTTCAGCCTACTACTGTGTTGATAGAGTAACAAACTAGCTATTATATATGCGCTTAACTTTCCATCCATTAACTTCTCTTGCCTGCTTTATCTTCTCTTCCGTTAGTTCTCTTACCTTGCCTTGCATTACACTGTCTTGCCGTGCACTAAATTGCCTCCCTTACCTAGCTTTAACATTTCTTTCCATATCTTACCTTATGTTTCTTTTAAACCTTACCTTTCCTTGCATTACCTTGTCTTGCTTTAACTTACCAAACCCACCTTGCCTGTCGATTTTGTTTTGACTGAGCGCCTCTGAATAAGCTGGTTCCCACTACTTAGCTTTCGTTGGGCACTGTAGAAACCTCGAGTACCTAAAGTACCTTACTTCAATGATATTTGTTTTTGGAAAAGGTTATAAGCCGGAACATCACTGTAATTTGCCTGCTGGATCACAGCTGAACACTAGTGTTCCATTTGAGCGGAATTCTGATGGAGTCCTGGCTCCAGCATCCTGTCTGGTGTACGTCAACATCAGCCAGGGCAACGAAACACAACCATGTCAATCTGGATGGAAATACCTGGGCAACGACGGAAGGACCATTATCACTGAGGTCTGCTCAATTTCCTGTGTGATTGGATCAATTTTGTGCCACTCCGATTCAGTGTGAGAAAATAAGTAAGTAAGGAAGTAATTCAGACAACTAAAATCGCCATTAATAACAATATGATGGCATTGGTTTTATTTATTATTGATATGCTCAGTGTCGTCGCTAAGTTTGCTAAATACTGGAGAGACTAATTTATGGGTTTTATAGATTAGCTATACCATAAGCAATGGTAAGATGTGATTGCACGTTATCTGTTGAAACAAAGTGATCTTTTAGAAGTTGTACCGTAGTTTGGTGTAGGATTTGTGTCTGGGTCAAGATCTTAGTTTTGTTGATGTGTTTAGTTTACCCATTCTTTATTTATGTATTTATTGTCTAGGCATTTGTGTACTTGTTTTGGAAGAACTTGATATTTATGTGTCTGAATATTCATATAGCATGTTCCAAGTGATGGTGGTTTTAACTTTTAAAGTAAAAAAGGTATAAATTGGGAAATTTAAAAGAAAAGGTCACCAAAAATCTGGAAAATTACTGAAAGATAATTAAATATCAGGGTAAGCTATGAGAAACTAAAAACTTTCTTAAGAACCAAGAAGGTAAATCACAGATCATCGAGAATACAGCCTTGTCCAGCTTGCCTGCCCCATTGTAAACTTCTGAATCCTTCCAGATCATGACAACCATCACCATCAGGGAAGACATCCGTCATGATACTCATGATGATGATTTGGACAAGGTGCCTTTTATATTATGGTCGGCTGCAGCCCGTGAGTAGGTAATCAGACCCCTCTTATCAAGTCACTGTTTGGTACCTGAGCCTAACATGTTTATTAGCAGGTGAAAGCTGCCGTAAGTATCTGGAAGCGTTTGATCTTCCTGAATGGAGTCTTTTGACAGGAGTGCTTTCTCTAAGATTAAGGGATGACTTTGATACTGCCGTTATCATAATGCACAAGGCGTCAGCCAGTGGTGAGATAAACGGTGGCCCCTAAACTCTGATAAAGAATAATTTTAAAATAATTTTAAAATATTGAAGCTAATTTAAAGGATCCTACATATTTTATAATTTACTGTAAATATAGGTGAATGAATACTATATACTATTTTATTTATATATATATATATATATATATATATATATATACATGAAAATAAAATTAAACAACAGAATGTGAGGGGCTGTACTGAAATCTGATTACGTTGCATTAAGTTCGACCTCGGCTGTGATACGGCGCCCTATAAATCGTCTTATTATTATTAAGCTGTAATGATGAATGAATAAATAAATACTAGCAAAATTCTAGTAAAAATATTTAGATGATAAATTGTATTCTACCAAGCGAATTAGAATACACTGATAAGAGTTTGGGATTCCTCATAATTAAGAAAACAATGTAAAAACAATAAAAATTAAATGATAAATTTTATATTGCCAAGTGAATTGAATGCCCCTTCAGTTTGTCATGCCTTGTATAGTAAATTAATCTAATCAGACATTTTTACAGCAGTACAGGACCAAACTAGATAAAGTTGCTGGAACCACGATTTTTAGGTATCAATATATATATCATGGCCCATCTAATGCATTTATAAAAGGCGACATACATCGCCGGCATCATCTCGCGAATAATATGAAGCCAAAAAGGTTGTAGCTGACGGGGAGGGGCTACAGAGAATCTTCCGAGAAGGGGCATTTTTGTTGCAATAGGGCGTAGATGCTTGGCGCGGGATAGGCTAGCTGATGAGTGTTTCTGGTTCTAGTGGGACCTTGTATGCGACCGTGGCTACTGGAGTCAGACGTCACAGACAGTTCTTGTGATCGGGGTAATGTTTGGCGCGATGGGGTTCACAGCGCTGTCCGACTACTTTGGACGGAAGCCAGTCTTCCTGTTCAGCCAGTGGGCAATGGTCGTCGTCGGAGTGACCACCGCATTCATCACAAACTTCTATGCATTTGCTGTCTTGAGATTCTTCACTGGGATGCTGCAGCAGGTAAGAGATGATGCAGGAAAACATCCAAGACAAGGCAAGATCGAAGTGAACTACATCTAATCGATTCTCATTGAATTACTTCTTTAATGCAGTTATTATTATCAGGTAAGGTATCTAATCCAATTTTACACCTATGTTATCATCATCAGATTCTGGTGAAATATGTATAATCTATTCTATTTAATGACTGTAGTGCCGTTACCTTAATCACACCTTAATCTCATGGGATATATCTGATATAATCTATTCTAGTCTAATGACTCTGCAGCTCCTGTGTCGTAATGCACAAGGCATCTAGTGAAAATGTATTCAAATGTCATAAGGACATAATACATTGAAAGAGGCACTATCCATTTACCCATACAAATTGTACAGCATGCATTTCATATGAGAAAGGGAAAATCTCCTGCATCAGTGGCTCAGATCTTAATGTACTGAGGTGCATTTTGATCCCAATCTTATTAGGATCCTGCCTAGAAGCCTTTCCAGAAAGCCCTACACGCTGCTGGTTGAGATGTAGTTGTGGAAGATTCAGCTGGTAAGGAATCGAAAGAGTGAAGCAAATTATGGCAGGCTTTTTAAGATAATCATTCAGTTGTCACGTGCTTCTATTAAGATTTTGGTGAAAAATAGTCTAATGGTTAGTGAGAGCTCAATTGAGAAGTCAGGGGTTCAAATCCTCATTAGGGCAGAAAGATGCTTAGAATATTTTGCTCCACTTGCGCTTCCTAGCAGTGGGAAGATTATGCAGTGAAGGAGAGGACTGGCATTAGTCCTCAACATCTTAGGTTACCTTCTCATACATTTTACCGTACCTTACCAGTTTCATGGTTTTCAACTCTGTTTAGGGCATCATTTTGACGGGCTTTGTGATGGCTTGTGAACTTTTTGCGGCTAAATATCGAACTTTCGCTGGCATCATCATCGAGGTGTTCTGGGCGACCGCATGGTGCTTGATGCCCCTTATGGCGTACCTCATCAGGGACTGGCGCTACTTCCAGTTAACCATCAGTCTCTTTGGACTTCTTACCATACCACTTTTCTGGTAAGTTTCTTTAGCCTCATGAAAAAATCAATGCCTCCTAGGGATCACAGGTCAGAAGAAGAGGTCAAACTAACTCTGAGCTTTTTCTGTAATTATGTACATTATAAATTTCTGTTTAGTAATAATGATAATAATGACAATAGCAATAACAACAACAATAACAACAACAACAACAATAATAATAATAATGCCTAGAGGGCTTAAATGAAGTCTTGAGGGACTGTCACCACTGTTGGCCTGGTTTGGTGTGCCTGTGTAAGGCACTTTGTGTGAAGGAACTTTGGCATTGCTCTTCGAGCTACATCATCATCATCATCATCATCATCATAATTGTAATAGTAGTAGTACTAGTAGTAGTAGTAGTGGTAGTAGTAGTGGTAGTGGTAGTAGTAGTAGTGATGGGGTGGTGGTGGTGGTGGCGGTGGCGGCATTGTTTGTACTGTTTGCCAAAAACTACCTACTAATTTTCAGATTTATGAGTAGATTTGTTTTGCAATGATAAATCTCATGCTGCTTTACATTAATTTACGTGTATCACTCACTGATGATAATTTGACAAATTTTAGGATTCTACCCGAGTCTGTGATTTGGCTGTGTGCCAACAATCGTATCCAGGAAGCTGATCAGATTATCCGAAATGCGGCCAAGATGAACCGGGTCGATCTTCCAGAACACCTTCTGATGCAGTCGCAAAAACCAGAAGAGAAGTGTGATGACGAAGAGAAAAATGGCGGATTTTTCGCAAAAATCAAGAACTTCAAGTTTTGTAAGAATCGGAAAGAAGGCCAGCCGGAAGCCGCAAGGTACACTCTGCTTGACGTACTACGCCACCGTCTTCTCAGGATGTATGCAATCATCATGTCCTGTCTGTGGTATGTTTCAGAAATATTTTTAATACGAATAATTGTGATAATGATAATAATTCTATATATATAGTAACAAATAAAAATAGTTACTAATGTTAAATAATATGAATATTAATAGCGTGTATTAATATTGATCTTTTTGATAGGATTTTGTCACTGGTTTATTGCGGTTTATTTTGCAAATCTGGATTATTGCTGTTTGTTTTCAGTGTAATGACTATAAATTTATTGTGGTTAATACTTCTAACAAGGTGGATGTAACTCTGTTTTTTTTGTAATTTATGTTGACAGGATGGCTGCAACGCTGGTTTATTATGGGCTGTCACTGAGTACAGCTCAGTTGGCTGGTGACAGATACCTGAACGCTTTCTTAAGTGCATTCATTGAAATTCCAGCCTATATGTCATCATTCTTCCTACTGAACAGGTAGATAGATACCAGAATAGTAGACAGATGATTGTTGTGGATTAAAAAATTGTATAAAATAATTAAATGATACATTTTATATTTCCAGGTCATGTAGTTAGAGTGTTGGACTGACTGTCAGTCCACAGGTTAAGGGTTCATATTCTGCCAGGGCAGAAAGATATTTGAAAATTTCTCCTCTGGTAGTGCACCTTAGGAAATTAGGTTATAAAACGAATAAATTGACAGTACACATTGTGCGTGAGATGAGGGAAGAGAGGATTGGGCAGCTGCCCATGTGTGCTGAGGAAGAAAGAAATGAAGTTGCTATTACACTTCATACCCAGGGCTGCCTGTCAAGGTTGGTTTCCGGAAATTATATTCTTATTCCATATTTCCGTTATATTCTAATGCACAGTAAGATTGTTTAGTTAACTGTCATTGCTATTAATATTATGCTGTAGGGCTATGCTAACAGCTATTCTATATCATTCTTGACCCTGTGCATAGAAGTTTGTATAATCTTGCTTCTTCATTTGAGGTTACAGGACATTATACCTAGGCAGGATAATAATAATAATAATAATATATTATTAATAATAATAATAATGACTAGTTACTCAATTTCTATGCATTGATTTTTGTCAAGTGTGGGATTTTGTCAGGCACTGATGAAGATTAATTATTTACTTACGACTTACTTACTAACTGACCTGCTTACTATTTCTTGATATTTCTTGCACTTATAGAGATTACTTTCTTACTATTTTTGTGGTACACTGAGTCAGTAATTTATCATTGTTTAATTTCAGGTGGGGAAGAAGACGACCTCTTATATTCTATCACATTGTTGCAGGCATCGCCCTCCTTCTGACAAAAGTTACTCCAGAAAACACAGGTAACAACTTCAGTTCTGATGTCTCTTGTTCATGACACTGTATCTTCATGATATCACTTATGTATGTATGTATGTATGTATGTATGTATCCAGGCACTTGTATAGCTATCAAAGATTACTGAAAAGATGCGTCTTAAGACGAGCGGAGAATATTTCCTGAAATGCTGAGGCGGCGAGAAATCGAATTTCGAATTATCTGTGATATCACTTGTTGATGATGCCACTTGCTTGTAATTCCTTCATTCATGACAACTCTTGCTTTCTTCTGTTACCTTTTGCACTATTACTGGCCTACCAATAGTCCTTATGAGTAGGCTGTTGAAGGTGCAGAATGAATTTATGGTCACGATTGTTACGTTACGTTGTTGGGTTTGCACTGTGCCACTGTTTTTTCAATTGTACCACTTGCTGAAATCACTTTGATTATACAGATTTCATATTATTGGTATGTAACGTGCTAATTATACCATTTGTTCACTGTCCCATTTGCTAATTGTACCGATTATTATGTTATTTTGACCTCTTGCTCATTATCGCTACTTTTCTGGCTTTTCACATATAGGTTACCAACTTTCAAGGTGCCTGACCAATTTTCCCAATTTGGTGACAATAAAACTATTCAAAACTCTTACTAACATTTCATTTTCTCATTTTTATACATGTTGTAATGGTATATTGTTTTTTTTTCAGCTGGTGGTACCAGTCTCACACCACTTATAGTAACTTTTAATATGATTGGAAAGTTTGGCATCACAGGAGCCTTTGGTATAGTTTTCCTCTATGCACCAGAGATTTTTCCCACTACATTAAGGTTAGTTGCCTCAAGTGTAGTATCAAGTTCCAAGAATTTCTTTTGTTCTGAGGACTACTATAGATGGGGAATGTCTACGACCTAGTAAAGCTGGTGATGTACCATTACCCACTGTTGAAAGGGGTGAAATGATGGACTAGAATAGTTATCATCATCATCATCATCGTCGTCGTCGTCATGATTTTTGTCAGCGAGCTTTACCCTTTGTGCCATAACATCTTTAATGGAGCAAGGGTGCATTACATAATTAGAGAAACATTCTGTGAACTATGAGGATGCATTTTAGAAATATAATTCAGCAATATAAATCAAACAATCAAGATAAGCAGAACAAGAAATTGAGGAGCTATCGCTCAGGCTAGTTTGACGAGAGCACTATGGAAGTGTTAGCAACTCAACTTTCTTAGTCTCAGCATATGAAGACAAGTGGCAAATCCTCTCCTTCCCTACCTTATCTCCCACAGACAGTACTGGTCATTATACTCAATGCTTAGCCAGTTTTGATAGGAGGTGCAAGTGGAGCAGAAATTTTGAAACACCTTTTGCCAAAATAGATTCTCCACTCATTGTATTAAATAAGATAAGGTCAATGTCAACAGCTGTTAGATGTCATTAAGCAGTAGATTTACTACTACCTTTTTTAAAAACTTACAATATGCTGACTGAAATGGGACACTTAGCAAGTTTGAAGATAAATGAGTCTGCATATGCTTTAGAACTACCCTTTCAAGAATTTTCTATACAAAATTTAGTTGAGATTGGCCTGTAATTAGGGAGATCGCTGGGTCAAGAGAACTTCTTTAACAGGGAATGAACTACGGCATGAGTAAAGGCAGACGGAAAGGATCCTTCATCCAATGAGAAGTTAATAATAAATGTACACTGTAATGGCTGAACCAAGGACATCAAAGCACTCTTTGAGAAAGATGTAGGAATAATGTGCAAGTAAGAGCTTTTGTTTGGTGAGGAAACTGTAAGCGTACAAACCTTTGCAAATGTTGCTGGCCAAGAGCGGCTTAAGATGGAGGGTACAGAATTAGGATGGAGAAATTTATCACGTATAGTCAAAACAGCCAATTTTAGCTAATACCGGAAATTTTACCTAGAGAAAGTCAGGAATTTATTGGTAAGTTCTTGGGTAGCTGAGTGTACAGCAGGAGCTATGTTTAGTTTTACATGATGCAATAATTTGTTTAAAGCCACCCACAGTTTTAGGTGAAGCAGAACTCTCAGAGATTAAATTAGTTAGTTATGCTGATTTGGCATGTGAAATAAGTTTCCACACGTTTACATTGCTGTTTAAAACTAGTACAATTGGATAAAAGACACGAGTAGTACCACCAACGTTAAAGCATATCTACTGTCATATGCCGAGACCAAGAAAATTAAGTTGCCAAGACTTTTAAATCATGGCCCTGTTAAGGCTGAATGTTTTTTTTTTTAAATTTAACTTTCTGTTGCTAGGAATATTTAGTGTTTAAAGCTGTGTTAATGTTGTGTTATTTTCATTGCATAAACAGAAGCCAGGCAATGGGAATTGCCTCATTGTGTGGCCGTCTGGGCAATCTGCTGGCCACTTTATCATCATATGTAGTGAGTTTCCATTTCTTTATGTGTTTTATTTTATTCATACCAAACTAGCTTACCTTACTTTGCTGTATTCATTGATTCATTAAAAGCATTTATATAGCGCCTCACCTCGATATTTACTCAGAAGTGGAAACAGGTGTGATTTAAAAATTTGTCATGTCCCGCAGAAGAAGAGTCTCACTGGAGATTTGAGCTATGTATCCAGCTATTCATGTAGCACCTTTAAGAAGCCCCGTCACAAGTTGCCTGCACATTTCATATTACAAGGAGAGCACACTACCACGCACCAAGCAGCCATTGATTGCATCACACAATATAAATAAGAAACAGTCATTACTTTCACTTGTAAACATGAGAAACCTGTAAAATCATCCATTTACAAACTTGTGCACTGATTATACACACATTTAAAAACACTTAAAAAACACACAAATGTGTACATACATAGACAGCACATGTATATACCCTTGTATACAAAAAATATACATATGTACATGAATATATTTGTCTTAGACATGTATATATACCCTTTTGTACACACATAAAAATTCTCTTTCTTTCTTTCACTAAACCATTAATTGATTAAGAACACTTGATCGGTTTAAGAATGCAGTCTTGTTATAACATACTCTTGCTACAGCCTGGTACTTCATACAGCTCCCTTAGGTTATTTTCAGTGTACTACGACATGTATCTGTTTCTTTCCAGTACGAAAAAGTGCCATGGCTTCCAGGCCCACTGTTCGGCTTTCTGTCCGTTGCTGCGGGTCTCCTGGTCCTTCTCCTTCCAGAAACGCTCAACAGACCTTTGCCACAGACGATCGAGGACATCGAGGGCTGGTCATCACCCCCAAAAGAGGCACAAGACAAGGATCGAAAGGACGAACAGGAGCTAGAGCCAGTTGAAAACGACAAATCTGATAACAAAGTAGTCTAGAACTATGCGAATTATTACAGTGAAACCTTGTTCTAGTGCGCTGTATGAAGACCGCGTAGTAACGAGGTTGGCTGTGCGACAAGACCTGCGATTATTTACACCTATGATGAGAAATTGTGAGCCATAACACATGTAAACTAGATGAATCTATGCTTTAATGGACCGTGCTTTGAAGGGGCTTCACTGTATGATATGATCTGAGAAATGTGACTTTAGTGTAAATGTTTGTTTCGAGTAGTTGGCATACAACAGCAGCAGAGTTGTGCATAGTTACAGGCATGTACTTCTATTATTTTCTGTGTAGCATTTTTAAAAATTTATAACCCACAGAAACCTCTTCCATGGGTAATGTGCAGCATCTCGTCTGGGATGAGTGTACAGTAATACAACGGTTTGAACAGATTCTAGTCTTTGAATGTTCAGATTGAAAGAGAATGTTTTTGAAGATCCCACCACTGCAGTTACAGATTTTTGGTACACACGTTTTGTAATAGCAGACATTAATGTGATCACATTACTGTATAACAGGTGAAACTCAACTGCCGTGACTGTTTGGATACCATAAAACTTGACACCAACTGTCTGGCAAAATGCCACAGTTCATTTGCTTTAACACTGGACAGGTATGTCTAAGAGTCATAAGGCCATAATGTCCGCTGTTATCAGACATTACTTTTGAGAATTGAATTGTTATGAACAGAGCAGATGTCTGTATTCAGTTGCTCTGTAACTTTCAGTCCAGACAGTTTCAGTGTTATACAATTTGTGATAATGAGGCAGTGGTTATTTAACTTATTATTCACAAAGCCAAGTCCAAAAGGTTGGTCCTTGCTGCCATCGTGGAACAGGATCTGTCCTGTCACTCCAATGTATTTGTGTATGTATCAAGATACTTAAGACATCACCTTTCTTGAATATCTCAAAGGCATTATCTCCATAATCCTATTGTTTTGCAAGGTATGCTAACTGTTTATTTACTATGCACATCTATCAGCAGGATTACGTTCCGGTTACTGAGTTGTAGGATATTTTGACCTAACGCAGAAACATGACAACAGCAGTCAATTGATATTTGTTACATAATTCAATAGAGAACGTTCTATATTACATGATGGACCCGGGATTGAATGCTTGACAAAGATATCAAATGTAGGTGCGTTAATAGCTGGTAACAACTGTGGCACTTTGTCTTAAATTATGAATGTACTCCTTGTGTGCACCGAGGATATCCCGAAAGGCTTAAACACACTAGCCTGTGTTCCAGATTTGCACCATTTATACTCGGAAGTATACTTAGGAGTATTCTCAGGCAGGGTGGATGTGGAATGTGTCTTGCTCTTTTAACTTCTCTATCTGTACATTGCTGTTTGATCATACTAAAGAATGAAAGTGAATTTTGTATTGAGATTTAATTTCAGCGCTCTTACATGGACCTAAATATTTTCACAAGACATTTGAAAAAATAGTTTACAACTAGTGCCTTAGGCATTTTTACTTTACTTTACCTAGAGTTCTATATTTTTCTATCTGATTGTTGCACGTACTGAAATACCAAGTTAGCAATCAACGCTGTCTTGTTCAATTTCTGCAGTTTAGTTTTAAGACAAATGCCTGCTTTTAAAGTTTATTTTCTAAAGTTGTATTATATAAGATTGTTAAAGTATCAGTTAATTTTGCATTAATTAATTATGCATTAATGACTTAGTCAAACATGACAACAGTAATCCTACAACCAGACAACCTTTCCTTGTGGATTACCAGTACAGGGCTTGCCAAAAGAATAGTCAATTTCAGATGACATACCATAATTTGAATCCAGGACACAAAGGTGAAAGGCAGCAGCAATCAAAGACTGTGCCACCCAAGACGCCTAGAAACTAATATGTAACGTAAACATCTGGCAACTGAGATATCAAACACGATATTCTCGGTTTCCTCAGACTGTAACTGTAGTTTCCGTTTCCATAATTAACACAGGGTGATGAATGCAGCCAACGTTATATACTATGCCATGTATGAAGTAACGGTATGCATCAAGATGGTTAATACAGTGCCTTGCAAGTACCGCACAAAATGAGTCAAAAGTGCTGCACACTAACAGATAGGTGCATATCTTATCATTATTCCTTTATATAGCACCACCATTACATGAAGGCTCGAACCCATACCCTCAGCCCTATCAGACAAAGCATTCAACCACTCAGTCACAGTTACAACAACAACATTACTAGCAAATAAAATCTGTCAAAACATCTGAACAGTAATCTGGAAAGTTGTACAATCAAAATGCTTGCAGGCATAAAGTGTCTACTAATACATCAGCCACTGTGGCCAACAGCCGGCATAAAAGACCGTAAAAACTATCTGGCTTAAAGCTCCAGTAAAATAATGTAATGAAAATGGACATTTACTGGTATATAACGTCACTTCAAGAAACGTCATCAGCTGTGCTCTACTTTTTCCTTAGAAAATTTTCCTGTGAGAACATTAACCTTGAGCATTTGCTTTCTCTCCCAAAAACCCTGCAATCAGTCAACCTGGGTTTTCAACATAATTTTTTGAATGCACTCCTTGCTAGCCTAAATGATATTTGAATTCGTTGAGAAGAACAAGTCTGTCTGTAGGCAATAATGCTCAAATAGCTGGAAAAGTCACCACTTATGTACTCTCACACACACCTAGAACCCATCAACAGAGTCCCATGCCTCTGATTTAGGCTGACAGGGCTGATACACAGACCAGACAATGCAAGATTTATACTACTAGACAACTTTCCCTTATCACTTTCTTTGCTCAGCACTGAAGCCAGTCTGACACAAGTACCTGGACTCAAACCTGTACGGCAGTGGTAAGACGCATCTACCTGATGGTTAACCATACAAAGGAAGTTTGAATTTCAGCACTAAACAGTTTTTGCATCAGTTTTGTAACACCCCATGACATCCAGCAGAGGCACTACCAATTCATGGAATTGCCAGCCAAGTCGTCAAGGAAGTGTCTTAACAAACAAAAAACAAAAGGTGACCAGATACTGCAGACATAAACAGATACCACACTACATGTACATGTTATGCCACTTTAAAAGGTTTGCATTACATCATCAAACGGAAAAGCCAGCGCAAACGAGTGAATCTGAAGCCGGCCTTCAACAGTCCATCGTCCGTGGTCTTCTGCAGAGCTGTAGCTGCAGAGACTCAACAGCCACAGCCAGGAGAGGCTGCATTCGACAAATTTCAGTCTCTGTAACGGTAGGTAGCTCGTTGCAGTGGTTGCTTAAGCGCACAGTTAACAATCAGCAATCAAGGGATGACATCACTACCTCAGGGCAGACTGTGTTCATAAAGTAAAAATGCCTGTACAATCTAAGTGTCTGCAAGTCATATTTACAGGTTTGTTCATAATCAGAACCATGGCCAAAACTTCCTTTGTCGTTTGAGATGCAAGTGAAACTTAAATGCTTCAAGACCAGATTTATGGCATCAGGAACATGTTTTGTTTTGACTGAGCACCTGTGATATGCTGGTTCCCATGATTTGACTTTCACTGGGTGCTGTAGAAATCTCGAGTTTACGATTGAGATGTGACAACATGTGATAACTGAAATTAATTGCTACGTTGTTGTATATCATCTTTGGTAAATTAAAACTGGCCCCTACAGCTATACATGCCTGTATAACAAATTTCAAACATGTGAAAATGCCTTAAAATTATCAGCTAAATGTCAGTTATCACCAGTTTCAAATACCTTCTGCAATGTAAACTATACCTCCACAATAACTGATTGCTGGCCAGAACCAAAATTCAGTTGTAAAAATCCTAAACATGGCCGAAAGTTCCACTGGACTGGAAACAGAAACCAAATTTGCATCAGCCTACCACTGAGGAGAAATTTTAACCGGTCTACAGATTCAAACCTATGCTACAAGGACAATGAGCACTGTGGAAAGGAATTGTCTCCCACGCTCAGTGATTACAACATAAAACTTTCTTGTAGAATACAACACAGTAGTTTGATAACAATCAACTAAAAATAATTGCAGTGTTAAAATCTTATGCATTCTTGGCACGAATGACTGAAATAAGGCAAATTGCAGACCATATGAAGCAATTAATTGCACAATTTATATAAACCTAACAATAATTTTCTTCTACATCCATCCAACAAAAATCCCTAAACCCACAGATAAATTTGAGCTCCAGCCTAGTTCTCTTATTCTTGGTAAGGATAAGCTTTTGCCACAGCCATTAAAGCGTCTAGAATACTTTCGAGTGGCCCGCAAAACCATCCAACAGTATTTGGAATGGAAAATATATTCAGTTTCTGATGAACTGCATCCAGAGCCCTTCGTCGATCGCTTGTTTTTACTGCGGACACAAGTTTCATGTCGATGTTGAAGAGCAATGATTGTTGAAGCTTCTTGTGTGGAAATCTCGATGCACCGACCTTCACCCGATATTTGCTTTTCTCAGATGAACTGTCAGTGAACACATAAACGTATCCCACACTGTCGCCAACCTGAGATTCGTCCGTCACTTGTAGTTTGCACGTCGTATTTGGCTCATCTCTTTTGCTCGTGACTTCACGCCTGGCATTGTGGCTAAGCTCGTCATCATTGTCGCTGTCATAATTCTCCAGAATGCCTTTCGATTTACCTTGACATCTGCCATCTGATGTACTGGAATGGTTTGGTAGCTGAGGCTCTGGCTTGACCCTAGGACATTCCGTATCAGCTCCATTGCTGGGGGCCAGCATAGTTGCGCTGGTGTTTTCCTTTTCAAGCAAATGTACCTGGTTTGGAAGCACTTCATATACGTCAACGCATCCATGTTCTAAAACCTTAGAATCAGTTTCCGCCTTTGCGAAAGACTGCACATCACTGCCAGCATTTAAATCGTCAACTGGAGAAGAAAGTGATTGACTGGCAATTTCAACTTTTTCCTCGCAACCGTCAACATATTTCATTTGAGTTTCATGCATTGAATCTAGGTTTATTATGTCACTTACCAATTCATCTGGAATGGCTGAAACTTCATTTACATTAATCAGTTCCAAGGTTCTTGAAACATCCTTGGTCCCTGTTTTGATATCACAAACTATTTTATCATCCAACTTCACCTCATCACAACTCTTTTCGTTTTGTGAAAAAGCCTCATGAGACATAGTACTCCCACAGACTTGGACTTTTTCATCTTCAAGTTTCTTATCAGATGCATTGCTCATACGAGATTCTTCTTTCACAGTAGACTCAATATGTTTCATATGCTCACTGCATGGCTCTGATTTACATTTAGCCACAACCCCAGTGACTTCATTCTTAAGACACGCAGATCCGTGTTTCTCGCCCTCGCATGACTCAGAAGATTTATCTTTGTTCATTCCTTCATCCTGTATCACTTCCTTCACTGAAGCAATGTCCCTTTTGAGATCAACTTCTTTGTTCTTGCCATTTACAGGCTTGGAAGAAGACTCTTCATTTTTCATCAGAGCTGCTTCTTGTTTCTTTTCAGTAACTGCTTCTTGTTTCTTTTCTGCAACTGCTTCGGGTTTCTTTTCTGTAACTGCTTCGGGTTTCTTTTCTGCAACTGCTTCGTGTTTCTTTTCTGCAACTGCTTCGGGTTTCTTTTCTGTAACTGCTTCGGGTTTCTTTTCTGCAACTGCTTCGTGTTTCTTTTCTGCAACTGCTTCGGGTTTCTTTTCTGTAACTGCTTCGGGTTTCTTTTCTGTAACTGCTTCGGGTTTCTTTTCAGTAACTGCTTCGTGTTTCTTTTCTGCAGCTGCTTCGGGTTTCTTTTCTGTAACTGCTTCGGATTTCTTTTCTGTAACTGCTTCGAGTTTCTTTTCTGCAACTGCTTTGGGTTTCTTTTCAGTAACTGCTTCGGGTTTCTTTTCTGTAACTGCTTCAGGTTTCTTTTCTGCAACTGTTTCTTGTTTCTTTTCTGTAACTGCTTCTTGTTTCTTCTCTGTAACTGCTTCAGGTTTCTTTTCTGTAACTGTACCTTCCCTTTTTTCTGTAATTTCCAAACGTTTACAACTCGCCCCCACAACATTTCCATTCTCAGAAAAGCTGGAACCCTGCTTTGTCAGTCCTTGTGGAAGATCTATCTGGCTCTCACAGTCTTTCAGCTTGTCCCTCTCTGCCTCCATTTCCCCAACTGAATCTGTCATAACATCAACAGCATTGTCACAAGTTTCAACAATTGAGTTCTCTAGCGGTTTGCCAAGGATGCTTGCATTGTTCCTTGTGGCACAAGTTACAGAGGTGTCGCCTGCTTCAATATCACCTTTGCTACGTTTCTGACTGTCAGTTTCATCTTCTGTGTGCTGCACATTTGACTTCGAATCACCAGCCAACCTGCCTTCCCCATTTTTCTTCAAATCAATCCCATTGTGGTTCATTTCGACCTCATCTGAATCAGTTGAAAGTTGATCACAACAGTCTGGATCCTCCTCTTCACCATCGGAATGCAAGATCTCCTGCAGCGGTCGGTTAATCCTTTCAATCACCCGATTTCCGATTCCAGGCCTACTTATCCCCTTACGCCAGGCGCTGAAGTTCTGTTCAAGTTCTTTGATTTCGTGCAAAAGACAGTTGTACGATAAGCCCTTTCCGTGAAGTGCCTTGACAAAAGCACGTGCATCTTTCTGTGTAGAGACAGGAAAATGAAAGGATTCCTCGTGCTCCTCGAACACTTGAAGGATGACTTCGTCCAAGCCTTGATCTTCGGAGCTCACCATGTTTTCTGATCTGAAATCAAAACAAAACAGTTTCTGTATGCCAGTGCTTTCAGAAGGAACCCATCACTAGACTAAATGATGTTTAAAATGCTACAGAAGTGGAAAGTTCATCTGTAGGTGAAAGAAGCTTGAGCAGCAGAAAAGTCTCCACCTGCAATTTCTTGCACACATGTAGAATCAAACCTACGGATTATAGACGACCATCACTGACTGAAAACAGTTTCACAGTCCTTGGTCCACACTGTGCCATGGTTGAGAATGGCAACAGCCGAATGAAACTGCACTTAGGAGGAGATTTTGTCAGTGGATGCTACTGTGTCTTGAAGTTGCTTTACAATGGCACAGTGAAGTATTACTGCCAGCATTTGGTGTGACTCTCAGTTCTCACCACAGCCTCATATACGTGGGTTAGCCACCATTTGTAGTGAGGAATTTACAGTGCGTGCACATGCTTGTTGAAATAGATGCATAACAGATGAACAAAAATGCATTCACTATCACAGCCCATTCCAACATTACCATCTCTTTCTCATATATATATATATATAGGTATATATATATGCAGATATATATACACATATATATATGCAGGCACATAAATATGCACAAAAAAGCTGCTGTTGAAACCTTTCAGCACTATTACACCAAATTTCTTGGGCCATAGGGTTAACTTTGGTGTACCAGGAAAATGCCATTAACTACCAATATATATAATTATGTCATCTTTATATTTTTATATATGCATGTACCATAACAAGTACATAATTATATGTACTGAGTGTGTGTATGTGTGTGCGCATGTGTGTGTGTGTGTGGATGTGTGCATGTGTGTTATTAGTTTAATTAAGACATCATACATACTGGCACTGTAGCAAACATATGCACTTTCGTTAGTTTATTTCCTGTCCCCACTTCTTATAAACCATTGGAAGCTGATTATTGCCAACTAGATGCTGGATGCTTTCATTAGACCACACCCTATGTTCATTTCAAAAGCCTCATCCACAAAATATCATCATCAAAGCCTCACCCACCAAAGCCAATCACCATCATCATCATCATCATCATTGTCATCATCACCATCAACATCAATCAGTCAATGATTATCATCATTTATCAATCATCAACCATCAATTTATTATCAACTATCATCATCACCTTCATTATCATCACTGTCACTGTTTATCACAACCGTAATTGTAATCGTAAACTTGAGATTTCTTCAGTGTCCAACAAAATTTAAGTTGTGGGAACTAGTTTATTCACAGGCGCTCAGTCAAAACAAAATCGAAAGGCAAGAAGGATTCGGCTCCAGAGCAAGATTCAAGAGTCAGGCAGGCAGGCTACACTTCAGATAGCTACACTGGGTGGTGTTTGGAATTGGAACTGCAGGATAGATAAGGGGAAGAAGAGGAATCAGGATAAGATCTGCGGAAGAGGAGTGTCAATGTCATTGTCTTCATTATAATGTACACCTAACTTAAAACCTCTAACAGTGAGTCAGGGAAGGAGCTCTTTGGGGTAGCAAGGACGACAGGGCGGGGAGGAGAAAGTGATGAGGTGGGGCAATCATAACATTTGCGGCAAAGGCAAAACAGTGTCAGCCCGGCATGGCTGCCAAACCTGTCTGTTCAGCCCAAGAATTCAAACCCTATAAAAAACCTCATCAGTGAGGACCCCAAGACCAGCCAGCAAGTGCAAAGGCATACTTCAGGTTATCCTAGCTAACAGACAAAGTGTACTGCTGCCTACTTATAGTCAAAGCAGAACCTTAAGCAAAGAGAAACAAAGGAAGTCCATGACTATGCTGGACAGATAGTACAAAGATAGAGACATAAAAAGAAGGATTAAACATAAGGAAAGCACAATATCTGACCAATGACCAAAAAGAATGAAGACCACCCACAAGAGCCAAATGACTGGTGTCAGGGACCGATGATGATGATGACAACGATGATCATGATGAAAATGATGATGGTACTTCAATCAAATGTTTGATTTAATACCCGAATATCATATTCATGTGTGAATTTCATCAGTGACTTATGTCGTATAATTTCCTAAACTGTTTCATTAATAAACACAAATGTTTCTGTCTCTGCTACTAATTCATGTTCTCTAGCAACAATCAGTGTCTAGTAAATTAAAGCAGACACACCCACTTTGCCCTCTGCCCTTTGTCCTTTGATCCGGTCACGTCAGTTGACATTTGCCTTAGCTTATCTGACGTGACCTCAATAATCTGCTCAAGGCATAGATGAAAATTTCCACATGGCATACACTCTGGGGCAATTCAGCGGCCAGGCATGCCTAGTTTCATCATCACCAGTTCCTGACGTCAGCCATTTATTTGGCGGTCGATAAATGTAAATGTACATGGTTTTATATAGCAACCATATGGTCGCAACCCTGGTCATTTTGCAGTGAACTGAATGGGTGAGATCCTCACCACCTCTGCCAGTCTGAATATACACCACGCCAATTAAGGTCCCCGTGTACAGACCTTGCTGGCCCAAGATTTAAATCTCTTAAATATAGCTACTATCGGCATGGGAACAACGGATCTCCATTCTTGCCAGTCATCGTCAAATCTAGTTTTAGTTTATTATGTCCACCCAGAAGAGTAGTGGTTTTCCTTCTCTTATCTTTCCTTCAAATCTTGCACTTAGTGCAGTGTGTGGGTGAACTTATTTTTTGCTCAAGGGCAATCCACCTTTGATGAATGACTTTATCCAGCAGAGTTGTCTGCATATCCAAGGCCTGTCGTATTTCATCATGATGCAGGGGTGTAATATCCAGGGTTTAACGACATCTGTCAGATCCGTTGACGTCGAGTTTACCTCATCTTACCATCATGCCTCATTTAAGCCCCTGATATTTTAAGCCAGTGAAGTGATTTGAGAACAGGAGTGATGTGAAGGTGTTTGGGGGTTTTGACCACAGCATGAGCAAATGCATTCTGGTAGCTTGAAGGCAGTGGTCTAGTTTAGCATGGACTAGGGATGTGGCGATGGTAGCTGCGATTTTTAAGCCAAGCACAGGGCAGATTCTGCAAAGGTCACTGATATGCATGAAGCAAGAGAGGCAAAGATGTATGATACGGTCAGAGAAGCTGAGGGTTTGGTCAAATATTACCCTTAAATTGCGGGCAGGAGAGTTAGTATTAAAGGTGTGGGTGGAGGCAGAGTCCAGGCTGAGTGAGATAGAGGGGTCAGAAATGTTTCTGAGCTGGTCGTGTAGGCTTTTAAGTATGAATTTGGTTTCTGATGGGTTCATGCACAGGAGATTAGATGTCATCCAGGAGGAGATTTGTGTAACCACACAAGCAGGATGATCTATAGAGCTGGTGAAACAGTTTGAAGAGAAAGAGATTAATAGTTGGGTGTCATCAGCACAGAGAAGATAGTCAACTGAGCTTGCTTTAATTAGTGAACTGAGTGAGGTAGCATAAAGGATAAAAGAAGAGGTGCAAGAACAGAGCCTTGTAGAACTTCACAAGCTCGAGCCATTTGTTAAAGAGCCATTTGTGAGAGTGATGTGGATGAAGTTTCCAATGTTTTCAAGGAGAAAGAGCGACAGGAGAGACTGGAATGTTTCCAGGGGAGACCAGTGTTACTACAACCAAACCAGCTTGAAAGTCTTTGGGCTAAGATGCTGAGATCAATGGTATCGAAGGCTGCAGAAATATCAAGAAGGCAGAGGCAAGAAACCTGCTGATGACAGATGGCAGAAACAAGCTTACTGTAGACGGAAGTGAATGTGGTTTCGGTTGAGTGCAGTTTATTAAAACCAGACTGGTGTAAGGTGTAAGTTAAGGAGTGTATTGAAGTCAGACAATCCGTAATCCGAGATATGAAAATGCATTCAGCTAATTTGGAGATGAAAGATAGGTTAGAAACAGGTTGTTAGGTCCAAAGAATATCTTCATCAAGCCACGGTTTCTTGAGAAGGGGGTAACCAGAGAGTGTTTTAAAATGAGGGGGAAATAGGGAAAGGTTAATTATTCTGGAGAGGATTGGAAAAGAACGGATTCACATACAGATTCACACACAGGCACTGTTTGTTGGGAGGAGTTTTTAACAGATAATAATAATGTAATATTTTAGACTGTGGTGTGGGTTGGAAGACAGATTAGGAGGATCGAGGTGGGGAGGACTGATGGTCATGAGAGGGGAGGGAGCATCAGCAGGTGGGTTGTTGGCGGTTTTAGGAAGGAGAGATTGAAGAGAAAGACGGAAGGTATTAATTTTATCCAAGTCGAAAGTACAGAACAAATGAGCTATTGAAGATGACAGAAGAGAATTTGGAAGCGGACTGAAGCAGTTCTGATAAAGGAGTTGGCTCATGGTGGCAGGCACTGTCTGTGCCCTGGTTTGTAGACTAGGGACAATTACTAAACACCCTGAAATATCACGCTTAATTGCGCTGGACAATTAGTACCCGGTAATTTAGTAATGCCGCCATGTGCGGTGGCTTGAATGAGAGAAGGACTAGTAGCTATATTATCCACTACCCCAATATTATAAATACCCCGTATATCGTATATCGTTAAACTTTTTAAATGATGCTAAACAGCTATATCCCACGATAGCTGCAAATTCTTTTGATAATAATAAAGAAACCCAGAAACTAGTAGGAGAGAGTTAGGCAGAACAGCTTGTTGCTTATATCCTTGTGAACAATGTCATACGATGACCAGTTTATGACAAAGATGAGATCCGTCTAAAGCAGTTATAAAACAATAAGCCATTCAGACAAAGGAAGACAATAGGCGACTTGTTTTTCACAGTGGCTCAACGGTTGAATACTCAAGTGGTCTTACACTTAAAGTAAAACCTGACAAATCAGACAACTCAACTGAAGCCAAATCAAAATAAGCTACTTATTTCTCACAACGGCTCACTGGCAATAAATAGCGAAACTTAATATTTCTGGACCTCAAAGCATTACTAATAACAGTAATAATAAGACAATTTATATAGTGCCATAGCACAGCTGAGCCTGAAGAAAAGGGCGCTGTACATGAGTTCAAACATCAACTACAGCCATAAGATATATATAAGATATATATTATTATTCAAGGGTGTGCGATAGTCAAGTGGTTCGGATGCTGGACTGTCAAATGAAGAGGTTAGGGCTTCAAATGCTAGCCAGAGCAGAAATATTTTTCAAAATTTCCACTCCCCTTGCACCTCCTAGCAAACTCAGCACAAAATGAGTACACCAACACCACATCGTTGGTGAGAAGATCAGATAAATAGAGACAACTGCCCACTCACCCTCAAGTGCTGAGCACATGAGGGTGAGTCACTAATGAAGCGAAGTAACTAACGTTTCTGGTTGCCTCTTGGTCTTGCTGTTCCCTTCTGCTTCACAACATAAGTCAAATGGACCATGTCACAAATTATCAGGATTTGAGATGGCCTACTGGCCCCATTGCAGATCTGGACTTCGACCTTCATCTCAAAGAGAACAGGACACCATTATGGGCCCTGTAGGCCAAAATATACCTCACTGTGAATTTTGGGCAATATGTGGACATTTGCATACTGGTTTTGAAAAACCTCTCAGTTGGATGTCAGGCTGCTGTAAACTTGTTTTAGGACTGGCGTTATTGTGCTTGCTCTTCAGCTGAAATATCCTTCAATTTCTGAGGACTATTTTTGAAAAATGAAGTGTAATAAAGGAGCAATACCTTTTAACTGTCCTGAACGTAGCACAAGTGTTCTCAACACACCAATGTCTGCCGTTTAATACTAGACATTCACAAAGAGCATATGAATCACAAGAAAGCACTTGATACAACCATCACATTTCTGAGAAGACATACAAAGATACCAACATACAAACAAGGACACACAAAGACACCTAAAGACAAACAAAGATATACACAGGCATACAAATATATATATATATACAAAGACAAACAAAGATATACAAAAACACACAGACATCAAAAGACATACACACATCCAAACACATTCACAGACATCCAAAGGTATATACAGACACACACAGATATACAAAGATAATCACAGACAAAGACAGACAGACAGAGTAACCCTCTTGCACTTCAGATATCACACCTACCTGAGCAAACAAAAGGCGTCTCAGAATAATCAAAGGCAGCAACCAGTCTTATGACTGGCTCAGATAGACAGACCGGAGGAGGCTACAAATTTTGTCCAACCCCCACCACCACCCCAACAACACGCCAAACTGTTAGTTGTCTACTACTGCATTAGAGTTTACAACTCTGAAGGAAGGAGTAAGATACTGTAATCCTCAATAAGTTATTACAAACTTGGGCGAACAACATTCATTAAAGATGTGGCCCAGGGATTGAGGGCCTTTCAGCTGGATAGCAGGCACAGGGATATACCGGTAGTCCTAGAATAGCTTTATCACCTTCTCTAGTGGGTTAGTTTATTCGTTGTTCAGCCAGGCATGGGCAGGTGAAGGCTATTCTGCAGCACCTTTCAGAGACGCTAACTAGCACTATATAAATGTTCACATACACACATGTATATGCATTTGTAAGCAGTGAAATTTTACATGTAAACAATGCAATTTTACATTTATGACAGGCTGGGATTTAAAATCCTGTAACTGGTTGAAAGACCGAGGTAGTAGGCCATCATGCCAATTCTGCAAAGTTAAGGTAAGGTAAGGTAATTGCTCGCTTGTATGCCACTATCAACACTAATCCTCAGAGGCAGGGTCAGAGGGGGTTGAATGGTCATAAGGCTGTGTGCAAACACAACAACCCCAGTAAAGCAAGTGAACAACCTTCCTGATGATAGGTTACGTGGTTTGACTATGAACTTTCAATTTCACATGATGGGCTTGAATTCGAAACCCATACACAGTTGAGAAATACAAACCATTAGCAATCTGCCAGTGTTGTGACTTAGCAATTCGTGACCCAGGCCACCAGGTCATCCACTTGTCTTATATTAGATGGTGGTGAATACTCAGCACAACTGTAGTCGCAGCTGCAAGCCAGGAAGCAGGCAACTGGACCACACTTCCGGTCTCAATCAGCCCCAATTGACCTGTAGACAGGACATAAGTCCAGACAATAATTATAAAGCACTTTGTCACCTCTTCAAAGCACAACTACGGTATACATACTCACACTGGCGGATCCAGAAGTCGACAAAGGTAAGAGGGGCGGAAAGGCAGCTGTGGGGGAAGACCTATGGGCAGAAACAAATTGTGTGGGACAGAAAATGTAGCTTCAGTCAGAGATAATCTGAACCACTTAGAAAGAAAATTTCATTCCTTCCTTCTCCCCTAAAGATTGCCCACTGCATATTACACAGATATATATATATATATATATGTATATATATATATATTACATAATACGGAGTATAGGTAGGCCTACACTCAGCACTATTTCACTTAATCTGGTTAGTCACCTAATATCATATATATTTTTGTATCAGACCATATGTAGCACTTTACATTCTCCCAAAAGTGCCAGGTATATATTTTCATAAATGACAAAGCAATAGTTCTCATTATACAGAGAGTCAAGTAGTGCATTTATATAGCACCTTGCCTTGAGCCTAATTAGAGGCAATAAAAGCTCAGCAAAAGAAGAAAGAACTTTTCAAGTGTCAAGAGAAAGTGCAGGCAACATTCCTGGTCAAAGGCAGACATGATAAAATAACTAGGCCTTCTTTCAACAAACTAGCACATGAATGAAAGGAGTCTTTCTCCCAGCTTATCAGTAGCCTACAATAACTTGGCACAAGAGGATCCTGTTCTTATTAATTACAGACATAATTATAATTATTAACCTGCCTGAACTTTTTAACAAATAAACTGATAAACTGTTCAGTTATTGCATGCCCACTTCTTTGAATGAGTGCGTTTGCTCACAGTAGGTTAATCCGTATCTAGATAAGTTTTAACATAATTATTTAGGTATTATGCATGTCTATTTGTCTGTGCGTGAAAATGGATAGGATTGTACGTTTTCATATTTGTTTATAATATGGCCATGCATATGTATGTATGTAAGCAAGTATTCATGTATCAAGTATGCAAGTATTTAGGTATATATGTATGTACACATATACATATCTAAGTATGCATAGTTGCATACATGTACGTGTAAGTGAGTGCATATATGTATGTAACATGTAAGTATATTATACCACATGTTTATATTATGGATATACAGGATACAATTCAGACGGTCATGTGCTAGTTTATGCATTATATATATAGCATAATGTCAAACCACAAAAGTTCCGCTCGAGCACTGCATAAAATAAAGCCACTTTTCATTTAGTCATAAGATCAATGCATCATTATAAATAAATATATAATACACACAAACATATATATATATAAAGTGTCACTGTATATAGAATGCTTACGTATATAGTACACATGTATAAAAAATTATACATACATCTGTAATGCACTGAGAATATTATTTCCAATGTATTGGATGTACATGAAACATATACGAATACATACATATATATATATATATATAATGTTGTGTGGAGTTGCATAGCCTATGTATATTTATGCATAGTTATTAATATATGCAAACATATATATATATATCCCTAAAAACTATTCATAGTGATTAATAAATTTATGTATATAAGTTGATCAGCACAAATAACTGAATTGTCCACCATGGGGCTTGTAGACAAGACCTCATATTAATGTCTGGCATATTATAACTGCTGATGTCTGTAAGTGTCCAGACTACATTAATGTAAATGTTTCTCAATATTATTATTACTTTATTATTATTATTATTATTTCTGCATTTATTAAGCGCCTCTGTCTAATAACTTAGCACCAGTCTATAGGGACCATATGGCCTTGGCCCTGCTCATTCTTAAATGAATTTATTGGGTGAGATTCTTCACCACCATTGCCCATATGAATGGGGGCCACATCATTTAAGGTATGGGTGTATGGACAGATTCAAATCTCTGATATATAGCCATTATCATTATGTGAACCGGTATCCCCACATGCAGAGGTTCCTTGACGTATGCTTTAACCAATGCAGCTAACCAGGCCAAGTAATTAGTGTATGTTTGTTGTATCCAGACATTAGTGCAGCAAACACTAGTGCGGCTAGAATGCTCAAACCATTGTCTGATATTGTCACTGTTGTCTACTGAAAGACATCTTTGTCTAATAACTTCAGAAAACTGCAGTAATATGTGGCTACACTCAGTGTGCTTTATTACCAGACAGTTATGCCTATGAGTATTCTGGCTACACCTGTGTTGGCTCTTTCCATAGAAATATTACCACTGTAAAAAGCATCACACAAAATTGCCACTGCCAAGATTACAGTTGCAATATAAACAAAGCATAGCATTCAGGGACAAGCAAGCCTGCAACAATTTTTCTCTGAAAAACTGTATCTGTAATCTTTATCAGAGGCTCAGATTAGCCAGCCCTTATCTAACCAATGTACATGCATTCGCTCTAGAGCGCAGGGGGGGTACACTCCCACACGCTTGTGCCCTGACCTTTGTCTCTGGGTATCGATTGCTTCAACAGATTTTACGAGGGTGGGATAAATACTGGAATTTTAAATAAAGTATTTCAGCATTTCTGACGGAAAAGATAAACTAAGAGAGAGCGAGAGAGAGACAGAGAGAGAGAGACAGAGAGAGATATAGCGAGAGAGAGCGAGAGAGAGTGAGAGAAAAAAAAGACAGAGAGAGAAAGAGAGAGACAGAGAGACAGAGTGAGACAGAGAGAGAGAGAGACAGAGAGAGAGAGAGTTGTCTAAAACACTGGTCTTCACAGAAATGTTTCTCATCCTTTTCAGGCAACTCAGTTGTATATTTAGCTCAGGTTAAATTAAACACACAGTGCTCAGTCCCCAGTGTAGATATGTCTGACTACTACTGGTAGTAAAAAATTTTTATGGCAATTTGAAAATAATACATATTTCATACTATATTTCTGCACAAGGCAAGCAACAGAAACAGAAATACTAAGAGCAACTTTAAAAAACTGTCATTAAAATTAATCAGTACATAATTACTTAGCGACATTGCTTCTGTGAATATGGAAGATTGTGAAACTGTGCTCTTATCGATATGGTTTGACTTGGCACTGGTAAATAGGCCTATACTGGTCGTCCTCGTGCGGCTATTGTGTGGTGCTGAGAAGATCGCCGACTTTAAAAAAATCGCATGACTTTTCCCGGCGCTAAATAAATCGCTAACAAAAGACGCTGGCCACTGCGATGTCCCATACGGCCACGTAGGATACCTACGCTGTCGGCGATATTCGTTCATCGCCGTTTAATATCTACCAAAAACACTCGGATCTGATCACAAAATACCAAAAAATACCTGATCGATGATAACGTTTAAGAATGTTTCTTCATAATCACAATTTCGCTTACAATTTTACTATTAATTCACTGGTAGCGGAAACAGATCAACGTATCACAGTCGCGGAGGCTACGCGATTCGCTTTATGCACGGGATACTGCGAGTCCGCGTAAGATGCATACGTATGGTGATGGACTGCTTTTCAATAGTATATCGACGAGAATCTTGCTTCGCACTAGTAGTATACCGTTGAATGCGCAATTCGCACAAAAGATTTTATAATATCGCTCTAGCAAATTGTATTTATTGTAACATATTTTATTTTTTATTGCAACATTTTAAAACATGTTTTTATTTTTTATTGTAACATATTCTATTCTCAAGACTGCAGTAGGCTACTATCTCACTTAGTATTTCTAGGAGTGAATGGACAGCAGGAGACGGGTTTTTCGCTGCATATTCACATGCCGAATTTGTTGACCAAAAACATCAAACCTCACATTGTTGTGTCTATTGTAATAGCATGTATCGTAACGTAACAGGATGGAACACCTTCATTTTAGCCACATCGGCAGAATACATCAAAAACATAATGGACTATAGTTTCTATATAGACATACTTTGTGTCAAGCCCAAATCACGTTCTAAACAGCAGTCGATGGACAGCAAAAGTCTTACCCAGGGGATCAAGAGATATTGTTAAATCGCCCGAATTTAAAAGGTGAAACAGTGCTTATTTCAATGAAGAAAATAACACATCTAATCGTTTTTATCCTTAAAGGACCAAGTATTACTTAATTATACGAAAAAACACCTAACGTTCTAACTGCAAAGCCTCGCGTTACGGGCGACGGTTTGTCAACTTTTTGTCCAATTGCATTCAGCTATGAATCTACGATCGAATGATGACAGAAAGCTGTGCGGAGTGACGCAGCCAGCCCTTGGCAGCCGAAGCCGTTAGCTTGCCGATAGACTGAGTCACTCGGTAGGCGGCTCACATTCCAAGAGCCACACATAACTCATACTCAAAGATCCGTGTCTTCGCAGTTTATGCCTCTCGATAATAAAAGAAACTATCACCCCTCACGCTGTTGCGGAATCGTAATCCGAGATTTCTACAGCGCCCAACGAAAGCCACGTCACTACTCACGGGGACCAGCTTATTCACAGGCGCTCAGTCAAAATAAAATCGATAGGCAAAAGGGTTTCGGTTTTATATAGCGACCGTATGACCTCGACCCTGCTCATTTTACAATGAATTTATCGGGTGAGATCCTTCACTACCGCTGCCCTTTGAATGGGCGCCACGCCATTTAAAGTCCCCGTGCACGTACTCGCCTGAGGTTTAAATCTCTAAAATAAGCCACGATCGGGACGCAGGCCCAGTAAACGCGGCTGCATGAGAAGGAGGTAGAGATCGAGTAGGCCTACTGTTCCGGATGGAGGGGAAAAGTTCCAGATAAAGGACACTAAAGTGTTATGGCATTAATTGGAAAATTTCTGGCACCCCAGGCCCAAATCTATATTTTATGCCCGTTAACTTAGGGGCATGCTAGAAAGTGTCGCTAAAAAGAATTATATAAAAATATTATTCAATATCCTACCGTTTTTAAGGCAAGTAAGTTCATGGAATTTAAAAAATAATAAGTGTAAAAATAATATAAATATTTGATTAGATTGTAGTATTGGCTTATAGATTTTGTACCATTCTTGAAGCTGTTCAAGATATTATATAGGCTACAAAGTTCACAACTTTAATTTGTTAATAGTGAAAAGGCAGCTACGTGAGCCTAAATCTGTACTAAGGCTCCCTCGGAAACCAATCCCCAAAATGAATAAATACATTACCACAATCACCAACGATATCCACCGTAGCACCATGTTGTCTCTCCTGCTTGACTTCCCCGGATTCTGACCTGGTACTGAAACTATTGCGTATTGCAGACTTCATTGTATTTAATAGCGCCGGAGATTATCTGGTCTCCCTGACGCTTCTTTTACATCTACATTGACATTTGTAAAGATGTTGCTATGATCAAACACGACAGCTAGGAAATAGAAACAGAAGTTGATATAGAAAGTATCTATCTTGAAAATAACTATCCTCAATGAATCACTTTGATGATAACTCTGATTTCTATGAAAATAAGTTCAATTTTGCTTATGATTTAGGCCTAAAGCATGTCCGTCAATTTTTGTTTCTTTTGGCGCCATTACCCAGGTATCAAAATTAGGTGTCCATCAAAACGTTGTAACGGTTGAGTTCTATACAATATAAGTGCTATCCATGTTTTGCACCAACATGTCAATTTTGGCGAGTCCTGATTGGCTACTGGAAGAACTTCCGGTCGCACACGTATACAACGCTGAAACATGGGTAGGGTGATAAATTTTCGTTTTAAAATTTTAACTATTAAGTGAAATTTTACAATGTCTAAAGCAGTACTAAAATGCATACTTAAGAATTACTGTTGTGCGGCTACTGAGCCACGATGCATTTATTAGCAGAGACTTTGGCACTTCTACGAGTGATTTAGTTACGCCCGAGCGGGTTGAAGTGGACTTGTGGCCGGGCTTCTGACGTAGACGTGACCAATGTTGGGCATTTCTGCTAAAGGGTATCTTGATGGTGTGATGTTGCTTGAATTCCTGATGGCTTTATGTTAGATTAAGTCTTTCCTGTATGTTTTCCAGATGTTAGGCACTAACATTGCGATACAGGGCATGGCATGTGCGAAGCGTTGACGTGTCACACCCTGTATTTACAAATTGATCACCTGTTGTCCGAAGCGTAGCTCCTTATGTTATGCATTTTGTGTTCAGATCAGAAATGTAATCTTGTTATTTATAGCAGTGTCAAGTGGACTTTCGTTCCTTTTGTCGGCGACACTTGTTGTGCTAGTCTTTGCTGGCATGCAGCTGTACAAGAGCCAGCTTGGATCTAATGAGTGGATGACAATACTGGGAGGTGGTCTAGGATCAGTCCTCTTCTGTCTCATCCTCACTGTATCCTTGACAAAGCCCTGAAAGATATCTGAGCTTTCAAATCCAAAACCAACTATTGATATTTTTGTTTTACATTATTTGTTACATGAAGAAATGCTTTCCTAGAATAAGATTCAAAATAAAGTTAAGAAATATTTAATCTGGAATGGCCAGTCAGAGTTCATTACTGGTGTTAAAGTACCATGAAAAAGCTACCCAGATTTTAATCAATCAGTCAGTCAGATTTCTGAACACACAGCCCACCATACTAAAATCTTGAGTACTTTGCTTATTATTATTAATCATAATTTTATAACATTTTATGATAGGTTGAAATGATCCTGCAGGATTTAAAAGCTAAGAACAGAAAATGAAATACTGTGACATTTTACAAACGTGCTTCGGTCACTAATGCCTTTGCATCATATATGGTTAAGCAAGACATCATATTCTTTAACTCATTATACACAGGCTATCAACAACTTTGAGAGCTACATATTTACGAAAAATTTCCAAGCACAGCTCTTTCCTGAAGGTAAAACCTATTTGATGTAAATACACAAAACAATGCTTCAGTTATTGTTCCTAACTTTTAAAATTAGTGTCTGGAAACATCAGATGCTATTGTGGCAAGATTGCTGAAAAAATAATTTGCTGGTATTGAAGCTGATTCATTGCAGTCTATAGTCACTGGACTGGCCTTCTGGAACAGTCGTCCACAAAAAGACCTACTTTTCCACTACAAGCAGCTGAAGAAACATTTTCAACCTATCTTAAGTCACAACATTTTAGATATGGTAGATAGCCTTGTTTTAGCACCTTTATGAGCTTATAAAATATGATATACAAGTAGCCAGATACAAAATAGAACAGCTGGATGACCCCAGAACAGCATGACCCGGATCATGGGGTCGATTCTCTGCTTGCTAAACTTCATGCTATAAACAGCCTCAAAAATGGGTGCAGGATAGTGACCATTGTCAACACATTGTAGAAACAACACTGCTCCATAAATGTTTTTGATAAAGGCCAGCTAGTAATGCATTTACCTTGCATAACTGTATACAATTTTCAGTAGGCATTTTGTGATAGTGAAGCTTTTTGTGAACTGTTAACTTGAGATGTAACATAATTGATGTGATTTTTTTGGCTTAGTGTTTGTCAGTCTCCTCGTGTCTATGTTTGCATCGGGTCTTGTGCATCGCGTTTGTGTAACAACGTGGTAAGCATTTATTTCTAAGCTTCTTCTTCCCACGTGTAGTCTTGTGAAATTCATGTTATTACATAATGGTGCATTATTTCTGAACTTCTGCACATTATTGTTGTGCCATTGGTAAGAACAGTGAAGGCAAAATTCACAAGCCCATGTAATCCTTGGATTGTTCACCATCCTGGAATGTCAGACCATCCAGGGAATGCCACGCCATCTGGATCAACTCAGCCCTCCATTGTTCAGGGTTGGTTAATAAGAATGAATACAAGGTGGTATGTTAAAAATGGCAACTTGTTGGATTGCTATGTTCATGTTTTTGCCTTGGCTGTAAATCTTTCAACCTCAGGACCACACTTATGATGATTTCTACAGACCCGTGGAAGCAAGCATACATGTTACTTTTAGCTTTTAACAACTGTGCCCTTTATTTTAATTTTTTGTGCACGCGAATTCATATATGGAGAAAGCTGTTTGGTTGCCGTGTGCCTGGGACTATTATTGATATAAGCATATAATGAAAGAATAACTACGTTAGTTTAACTTATGTGGGAATTTCCTAATGACTTGAACGCTTTTTGTTTCAGTTTCCTTTTTTCAATGGTCCATCTCTACTACATCAACAAGTTGTCACAGTCATACTATGCTCCAGCAGCCCCTGCCTCCATACCAATCAAGGTGGCCAAGAAGAAGAATTAGTGAACTCAGTATGCTAATGAAAAGCCTCAGCATTTAATGTTCATGACTTGTTTTAGTCAATTATTATCTGTAGCCAGTCTCTAGCATGTACTGTACTTGATTTAAGTATGTTGCAGTACTTGATTTAAATATGTACTGTACTTGATTTAAGTATGTACATAATGTACATGATTGATGTGTCCATCTGATGGACTGGGCTAAGTAGGTGATGTTTAGATTAAATTAAAATGATTTATGTTGGGGAAAAAGGTGTGCTAGCATCAAAATGTAAAGCAACAAAACAGTGATTGTTGTCTGGATTATTGATTGTTTCTGAGTATTTATCCTGAAAATGTTTGAGTAGGAAGGAGGGTAATTGAGCATTTATTAAATGCCTTTATCAACAAGGGTTCTCGAAGGCCTTGTATTAGGTAAGGGGATTCTTCTGGATTAGCAAATTACAACAACAACCCAACAGCTGGATTACATGGTTTGATTATTCACTGTCAGTTATTTCACACAAGGAATTGGGATTCAAAGCCTGGACTGAAAGGCAAACGCATTAGCAATGTGCTGCTGTGCCACCCATCATCACTTGGGCTTCACATATCCCTTAAAAACCCCTCCAAAAGCACTCCTCACTTTGATAACTAGAACGAGTTCTTAAGTTGAAGAAGCTCATGTATACCTTCAGCCAGACTCCTCTCGCTGTCTATTGCATGCACACAAAATGACCAGCAAAATGTCATTAAACTGCAATCTTAACAGTCGTTTCTTTTCCGAGGAGACTCTAGTGTCGCTGAAACGCTTGCAGATTAATTTGTTTAAAAACATTTGTTTGCTGCACAACAATCTTGTAGCAAATGACCGTCGACTAATGTCTCGTGCATTACGGTTTTGGGCCATGAAGTGAAGAGATTGGATTTGATTAGATTAAGAAGGCCCATTGGCTTCACTGTCAGCTTTATTGCCAGGCAATTGATTTCTGTGAGCATTCATTACCATCTGCACTTTCCATGTATGTTAAGAGTAGATTGCATTATAATGACTGATTATTGAATTGCTGTTGCATTAG